>JAPYZP010007448.1:0-10020 GCA_030522985.1 Torymus sinensis
ATACCGGCCTTAGATACCTCGACGCATAAAGCGCGCGCGTTGCGCGATATAAAGAGAGAGAGAGAGAGAGAGAGACTCCAATTCCGCCTGAAATCCGCTTACGCTTTTGCGCCTCTCGCCAGTGCGGAGTCTTTCGAATGAGAGGAAGGGGGCGAAGAAAGGGATTGCGGACGGCCCGGGGAGGTGGGGGAAGGGGAATGGAAAATATGTAATAATTCGAGGAGAGGCGATTGTCGAGAGGTACGGCCTGGGAATATTGGATGCTAGAAATTGACGGCGGTATGAATGATTTTTCCGGATGGAGGTAGTTTCTTTGGCTGGCTCTGCAAAGGTGGAAAGATGAATTGTGGGAATATTCGCATATGAATTTTAAAATGTGCTGTATATCGAAGTGAGGGTAAATAATTATAATTATTAAGCATAAGGTTGTGCGAAAGGAAAAATTACATAATTTGATTTATTTTTTTCATAATCTATATAGAAAGTTCACCGTTTCACATTGCATTACTTCTGCATTATAGAATATGCAAGAGCTGCGCTTCATTTACACCACTTAATTAATACAACAATACCTCACTATCGTTTTTCTAACCAATATTTATCAACGATCATTATTACAAATCCAATCAATACCTGTCCAAAACTCAATCAGCGTGTACCAACATTAACCCACAAAACTCCATATTCACAAATACACGCACGCACGCACACACCACACATGCACACATACCTACACATACATACATATATATATATATATACACACACAGTCGTCGAATCGTGGAAACTCGCAGTGCAAAGGCCGGCCCGCGGGGAGCTGCTCTCGCGCCTGATCGAATCACGTCTAGGGTTCTCAATCTCCCGAAGATGGCAGCCTCGTTTACGTGTGCTGCAGCGAAACGAAATCCACGGCGGCAGCGGCATCAAAGCGAGACAGCCGCCGCCGGCTTCGATCCAATCTGTATTCCTCCGCGCGCGGAAAGAAAGAGAGAGAGAGAGAGAGAGAGAGAGAGAGGAAGAGAAAGATAGAGAGCGAGAGCTGTCTTTTTGCATCCGCAGGGCGAGCCGAACAAAGAAGAGGAGCAGCCGCGTCTGGTACTAGGGGTTTTGTGGTGAAGGCTTCAGGAGGTGGGGGAATTGTTGTGGGAAGGTAGGAGGGAGTAGTGAGGAGGAAGGGATTTAGTTGATTGTGGTAATGAGGTGATTTTATTGGTCGGTGAGGGAGGAGGGAATTATTTTAGTGAAAATTGCTGTATGATGCGGGTCTGATGGAGTCTTACAATTATACTTCTTTTAGAATTTTTTTATGAATATATAAATATACCTAAAATAAACCATACAAATGGCGTTAATTGATATAGTTAAATTTCCTATTTCAGCTACGAAAGTTTTTCCGTAAAAGTATTATACATCTTCTCTATAAGGCAAATTTACAAGTATTCAGAAATTTTTGAAACACCAACAAGGCTCCTTTTACGAAAGATATCGACATTCTTTAACAACCGTAAAACCTCTCGTTATCTTCATCACACGTCGCGAAATTCTCTCCTGCCTCTAGGACATCACGCACGCACATAGACACACTGTTCCCGCGTCCGCAAAAATAGACGAAGAAAGCGATCATCAGCGCTCAGTTCACTCTCCTCAACAGAATATATATAGGGAGCAGCTGCAGCAGCAGCACCACAACAGAGACAGAACGCACTTTACCATTGCGCTGAACTTTCTCCGCGGCGATTTTACGATCGAACCCGACCGTATACCTATATACCAGAGAGCGAGAGAGAGAGAGAGAAATAAAACCGTGGCGTCACGATGGTAACCAGATTTTCTGTTTGAAAGGGTAGAAAAGCCACCCCGTGCGCGCAAGCGTAGGTGTGGCCGAGCTTTCGCGCGCTGTCTCTTTTACTTTTGTTGCTGCGACGGCTTTTTCCGTCGTTTTCTCTGACGTGCGCTGCTAGCTCACTCGTTCGCCTTGCGCAGTTGAACGCAAGGGGCTCCAGGTATGGCACACGTGAAAATAGCTTTTGAAAAACGTCGAGTTTTCTATGGTGGCGAGGTCACGGAAGGTAGTTAATCAATTTTAGAATCGTAGTATATGTTTTGAAAGAATAAGTGCTGATAAAAGATCCATTAGCTAATCATAAATCTTTGACGGCTTTACTACTTTGCATTCAAAAGTACGAAAATACATTCCAAGAATTACTTTCATGCATGTGCTACAAAAAATTTGCAAATAAATAATGATTCTCTGAGGTAGTATGTTATTGGTTTTTAAATATTTTAATAAAAGAAATGACAATTACGACCGATCCAGTTGAAAAAAGTTCTGACTTGATGGAAACTGAATAATATTTATTCTTCGAGTTTTAATTCTCCTTCTCGCACAAAAACCTTTACCGCTTTATCCGTTTTCACCCCAGCAGCTTCACGTGTCTCTTTCTCTCTCCCTCTCTATGTACTTACTCTCGCATTACCGGGCGATCGAACGCGATCCGGGACGCGGGCGAGCAGAAAACCGGATAACCCGAAAACGCGCGATTTACATGACTTGCGTTCGCTCGTCTGACTTTTATTTCCCTCTCTGACCGCCAGCGACGTGAGCGCGCGCACACCTGTTTGTCCTCCTCGTTTTTTCCGAGCATTGTTTTACGGCTAATTTTATCGAACGTCCGGACGTGACGCGCTCTTAATTGTTTATGGCTAGGTGCGCGTGGCTACGTGCGGCTCGGATTTAGTGCTACACGACGCGGAAGGAGGTTGAGTCGTACGTGGCGCTGGATAAAGGGTGATTGGGCCGGTTTCATGCTATTGTTGCTCAAATGGCTTTTATTTCGAGAGAATTTTGTTGTTGTAGTCGAAAGTAACATTGATGAGAATCGAAATTGTTTGAAAATTTTATCAATAATCGTTTTTCGAATTTTCTCAATTCAAAGCTAACAAATTTAACATTACTTTAATTTTCCAAGGTGTTCAATAAATTATTGTAATAATAGCTGTTCTGGATTATTACAAAAAATTTAAGTGCTATTGTTACAAGTAAAGCGTAACTCGCAGTTAATCATTCAAACTGATAATTTTTGCACGCAAGAACTAAGTTGCGCATTTGCAGTTACTTCTCGGAAATACACTTTAAGAAAATTAAGATCTTACTGATGTACTTATAACAGTGTTTAATGTTGCCATTTATTCGTAAAAACGTTTTTAATACATCTTTTTGGAAAAAAAAAGAATTAATGGAAATATAACGCGTATTAATATAACATTATATGCAACTGCGCAATAATCTCATCACAGCATATTAATTACGAACTTATTACACCGATCGAACGAGCTAGAGCTCCGGCCGCATGTGCGCGCCACGCGTTTCATAGGCTAGTATTTTAATAAAATACCTTTGCAAATACACGCGTACATACATACGCACATAGCTGGGCGAAACTACGTAACGAGTATTTCTGCTTTTGAAACGCGATACAAATATCATATTAATGCGGGCCGAGAGAGAACGCTATCATTACGATGGAATTATTCGCCCCGCGCACGGGGAAAGTGCCTGGAATATGCGCATTTTACAGGCGCGCATATAGTTTAGCGCGGTTAGAGTGGTGGTAATAATTAGAAATATCGATAATTAGACGCTGCTCTAGCTTCGCGATAAAATTTCCGAATCAATGTGTATTCATTATGTCTAATGGAATCGGCGCTGTGTTGCACAGTTGCTAACATATTGGAAATGGGAAATGAAGATTATTGGATTAGGCGAGTGTAAATACGGTCGCACGCGCGAGCTCGCTTGTTATTTTATCGTTTTTCATCTAATTAGTATAAACATGATTATTTCAATCCTAATAACGGGGGGGCTTCGATCAAAGTGCGTCCGCAGCTAGCGCCAACGGAATATCACTGAATTAAAGAGCGCATAGCCAATCGCATTAAATATATAAACTCGAGCTCTGATATGTATTAATAATTGAAAGCTAAAATCGTGTTTACGCGGGAAAATTAATAATGTGTTAACGAACGACTCTCGATCCTCCGAGTAAACAATAGACCGTTACACAGCCCGTTCAAATAATCGACATATACCCTGTTATTGGGTAAAAAAGAAAAACTCGTTCAATTAATCCGGCTCCATCCTAATATAACCATTTCAATCTCAAAGCTCGAGCAACTCCCGCGGCGCAATCGAACGCAATAAAAATATTAACCCACCATCTCCTACTCCCCTCTTCATTATTATTATTTCCCTCCTGCGTCGCACCTTGCGCTTGCTCGCGCTTTGTCCACGCGCGCACTCTCTGCAATAGAGAGAGTGAGAGAGAGAGACACTTGTCGCGTTTTGCGCGAGGGAAAAGCTCTGCGCGCCCGGGCGCTTTGAGCTTGCGCGTACAGAGAGTGAGAGAGAGAGAGAGAGGTAGAGCGCGCTTGCGTTACCATAGCAATAGGCAAATGGAATCCGTACTAGCGATGCTGTGCCGTTGCCTTGGCGATCCTGAGCTTTGCTCCCGCTCGCTCGCGCGCGTGTATTGCACTTTCCTTTCAGTAGGTTCTGCGTTTTAGTTTTGCAAGGTTTCTTTTCTTCTTTTTTTTTCAAACGGGGTCGCGAATTGTTGAAAATTTTTGGGAAACATTGGGGATGATTCTGGTTGAAGAAGTAGGGTGAATTAGGGTGGTGTCCTCAAAACTGCGTGATTTACCACTTGAACCATGACTGTCGTAATTTTGTGAAATTAATTTAGATTTTAAAAACATTTTAATATACGCCTGTCAAACTCAACCGAACGACGGAAGAGAAGGCAAACAAACTCTATGGATATTTATTACTATTTTAAATATCCAATAAATATTTATTGTATTTCACCCAACACACTCAATAACCTCAAAAAACAGACTAATTGAACGAAAAAATTTTTACGAATATATAATCTAGAAAATAGATGATTATGAAAATGATTTGAATTGACGTTATCGATTAAAGTTACTTCAGTGTATTTTTATCAAGTACAATAATTATGATGTTTATATTCAGGAACTATTCATTATTATGATTGCATTAGATGAAATTAAACTAATTATTGTCTCATTACTTATGCGGTCTATAAATGGAATTTTCGCTCGATGCAACTGTATGCAGCCCTGAATTATAAAAGAACGAAAATCATTAATGTTTGGATTCTTGATGAAACTAAACTGCGATCATTTTAATATGTCTAATATTATTTAATGTCAGTTACACAATAAGTAGGTCACATGCGCAAACTGCGCTTAGCGTTAAAAGCAACATTTCTCGGAATAACGGGGACATATTAAACGCAAGTGTATCGATGGTCGACGGCAAGCCAGAAATAAATTAAACTTTCGCAACTAAAGAAAGGCCAAGACTTAGATGGGGGACGGCAACTTGTTACCCGGCGCCACGCGTAATTACCGATAAGTTGCGCGCGAGCTGCGAAGACACTCGTTTGGGAATTCAGCTGTGTCGAGAAAGTTGGGAATTTTCAGTTTCGATTGTTTAATGAGTTTGTTGCTGCAAGTGCGCGCTTGTGCTCGCGCTAACGGCGAGAAACTCGTTATTATCCTTTTCTTCCAGCTCGTCGATCTAATTGTCGCGCGACGGCATTAAATTATTATAGACCATTTAGCCGTAGTTTATTTAGTTTGCGCGCATTATCGGTAGGACGGGCGATTATTACAGGCTCAGACCCAAGGAGTTTGTCAGTTTTTAATCCATTAAGTTGCGCTGGCACAGGGCTCGAGCAGTGACAAATTGCCGAGGAGTAACAAAAGCTGATTCCAAATTGAAATTCAGAATATTAAAAATATGTTTCAAAAACTATGTTGACGCATCTGTTTTGCAATTTTATTAATGTGACATCTAAAAGAGTCACGCGTTAGAAAAAGAGGTATACATTCGCAGAATTTTAAAAAGCAACTTTTTATGGCGCCTCTCAACAAAATTAAACGAACTCGAAACCTCAAACTCCCTTTCCCGCCAACAGCCTCCTTTTATACCGTTCCTCATGCTCCGCAACTCTCTCTCTCGCTCTCTATCCTTGCACGTTTCCACCCGCGCGAACTATAATACGTCTCTTTCTCTCCCCGCACTCACCGCCATTCGAAAGTGCGCGCACGTATGCGCGTACGCACGCGGAAATCACGTAGTTTCGCGACGCGAGAGGACAACGACGCTGGAGAGCTCTCGCTTGCGAGGATATAAACGAGAGGAGCTGGCGTTCGCCCGCGCACACGGCGCTAATCAGTTTTAGAGAGGCGGGAACACGACACGAGGGAGACAGCCAATTAGAAGTTGGACTCGCGCGCGCACCGCCGCCGAGATGCGATTACATTCCGGTGACGGCGCTAATTGTCAATTACAGATGTCGCGAGGATCGTCGTCGTCGTCGGCGCCGGCGTCTTTGTGCGCCGCGGCTGCTAAAGCCGATCGCGCGAGAGAGGGGAGAGGATAAGTCGAACGCGGGGTTAAGCCGATTTCGCGGGGGCGGGGTTATCGGACTGCCGATACACGGATTAGCGAGGGAGCGAGGAGAGAGAAGTATGATGACGGGAAAGAAGGACGCGCGTTACGGTCGTCAAGGGGATGGCGCCGGGGCTCGAGAGCGCCTGCACACCTGCACACGTGTGGCATTGTTAGAGGGATTCATTTTTCTTCTCCTGCGATGTGTGCGAACAATGACGTTTTCAAACTGTTTATTACTGGAAAATACCTGGATTATTTTCCTGTAAGAGACAATTTATATAGATATATGAGAAATAGTGATATGTTTTACACAATCAAGTTGTTTGCGACTTACCTTTACGTACATTTTTCAAATATAACGTATATCGTTTAAATCATGTCTGATGCCTACCATACGTAGCTTTCAAGGTTTTCTAGTAAATTCAATTTCGTATGCACTTTAATTAAAATATTTCTCCTCGAAACTTGTAATTTCATTCTGTTCATTTGAACATTTTGAAGCGGCACAGAATTAAAAAAAAATATTTCAACAGACCAAAAGGGGCGCATAAAAATAGAATTTCGAAATTGTAATTTCGTACCTGTAATTACGCTGGTTCGCAACAAATTTCCCCGTATTTTTCATCAACTCTTGTTGCGCGTCGGCCGTATCGATTCCTACGAGCGACACGCGCGTGGCGACAAAGGGCCGATGACGAGGACGACTACCCGCGGAACATCCTCGTGGCGCAACACGTAATTACTTCATTAAAGCCGAACGTCGCGTTATTAAGAAAATCGCGCAGGCGCGCAGGCGGGCGAAACTTTGATATCGCTGCGGAGGAAAATTCACTCGAGCGCCGCGATCAAAGCGTTAATGAGGTGCCGAGGCGGTTATTAGCATTCGAAGTTTTCCATTGTAAGTTTGAGCTTCCCTGCTTGTAGCTTTTTTTTCGTTGTATCATTTCAAGTAGGAAGAGCTTTGTATTGTTTAACGGATTTGTATGATGTAATTTTTTAAAAAGCTTGTAATAAAGTTTGTAATTTTCATCTTCTTTGAGGTTGACATTATTATATGATCAATAATCCAAATCGAAGTATATATGTACCTTTTTTACGTACAATAAAATAATACCAATCATATTCGTTCTCACGTCGTCCGAGCTAAAACTCAATGAGAGCCCACAAGATCACATCCAAGCACTCGCTTTCTAATTCCAGCCTTGTCCTTAAATAACGGACGACTTCATAGTCGTCCTGCGACGTATTAATTAAATTTCCCACCACTTTTTATCTCGCCTCTTGCCCCGGGCCGGGCGGGGGGGGGGGGGGGGGGGGGGGGCGCGGGGCGGGGGGGGGGGGGGGGGGGGGGGGGGGGTCGGCTTCCAATTACGCGTGGCCACGAATGTTTTCGTGCTCCGTGCGCAAGCGCGACAATGCATATTAACGAAGTTTGCCTTAAAGATTTTGCGGACCGTCGCGAGAGAGAGAGAGGCCCGCCTTCACCGGAGCCGTTGGGAAATTTATAGTAAACAAATGCGGTTTTGCCGCCGTTAAGTGCAGCGTGACCGAATTTGCTTGTGGGTTTAATTGTTTGTTATTGTTACGAGAGGGAAGTTTTGTGATTGGAGGTAAGAAAGGGGTCGTGTCACGCTGACGGTTTACGAGAGAATGGAAACGATATTCGAATAATACAAATCTTTAAAATTAATCAGTTGTATGTTAGCGAAGGCTTTCTTCATATACATGAGCTGAAACAAAATATCTCAACGTATCGTAATAAGGCCTGGTATATTATTTCCCTTGTCTCTTATTTCTCGGTTAAAGGTGAGTATTTCGAGTAACTCGGCACGTATAGCCCTCAAGATGATTCCGCATAAGTCGAGTTGCTTATTGTAGCCAGATTTTCCTGGATTACTGTTTTCAGGTCACGTTTGCTATTGTTTCGGCTAAGCACCGCGCAGGGGACTGCGGGGGGCCGTCAACTTTAAAAAACATCCTCCGCCGTAAAATTCACTCGGACGCGCGGGTTTAGCCTAAATTGTCTCACGTTGAGCTTTTGTAATGATGGATTAATGAATGCAGGTTATTGCAATTACAGAGAAAAAAAATGAAAAAAGTCCTCTGTACTTCATTAGAAATGTACAAATTAAACAGGGGAAATTATTAGGTAAGTTATATTCTCCACATAACAATCTCATTGCAATCTCATGGCTTCACCATTTCCCAACCGAACCAGCCACTTATTGACTCACCAATCTTACCTGGGATATAAAAGTTAATATGATTAAAAAAATATTTTCAATAATACATAGAAAATTTGGAGGCTAACCTAATCTTCTGACAATACCTCTCGAAAACCGCGCGCACGTAAACTCGCGCCATTCAATTCCACCCCACGCCTAAACACAACAATAAATGACTCTGAACCACTCGCCGCTGCGGGTACGCTTTCTCTCTCTCTCACACACACTCCGCGAATTAATATTCCGCGCACGCAATTGATAGCCGGCATGTGCGCGAGAACAACATACACCAGCTGCGCGATGACTCTTTGAAATGCGCCGCGTCGCCCGGCGCCTGTGTCGCCGCATTAACGCGCCCGACGCTTCGGATCATCGCGCGCGTGTATTTCGCACCGCGAGTTTTTCCGTCCTCGTGCATGAATTGTTTGCTCCGTCACGTTTTTGCAAGCGCGCGCGCCACGAGAACAAGCGATGAATTCGTTTGTTGAGAGCCGGACTGCGCAGTGCGAGATGCACGTGTCGATGTTTCATGCAAAAATGATTTGCATATGTGTGAGTGCGATGCTGCAGTTGTGGCGTGAAAAACTTTTTTTAAAGGATCGCCGCATGTGGACAAATGTTTTCTAGAACGATAAAATATTTGTTGATCGTGTGTCGAGAAACGATATATTCGTTAATGACTGCGGGAATGTGTGAGAGGTCTTCTCGATCAATTTGATCATAGTGGCCTTGTCAAAAGTATTGAGAAAACACAATAATTACTCGATCAATTTGATCATAGTGGCCTTGTCAAAAGTATTGAGAAAACACAATAATTACTTTTTACTCGATAATTTACTCGATCTCGTTGCAATCACTCTGATAAGCAATTCTCTATCCTCATATTTTCTCATCATAACTCAAAATCGATTAACTTCAGAAAACAATCCGCTCCATTACGACCCAATACCTGCCTCTCATTTCGTAATTCGCGCACTTAGACAACCACCACCCACAGCACCCTGCGTAATCCTCTCTAATCAGCCCTTAAAAACCATTGAACCCTTAAAAACCATTGAACAGCCCGTACTATCCATCGAGTCCCCCTTCAAAACCTTCCTCCCCTCTCTTCGGTGCGAAACGCAAAATACACGATAGAGAGAGAGAGCCTGCAACATCCGAGCCTCAAAGGCCGCGCGCGCGTGGAAATTCCGTGTAAACCGAATATATATCGCGTTTCGGGGCCCTTTGAGTGATTGCGCGCACGTAAACGTGTGTGTATCGATTACGTCCCGGCGTTGCCGCGAGAGCGGGAGAGAGAGAGAGAGAGAGAGA
>JAPYZP010007452.1:0-13569 GCA_030522985.1 Torymus sinensis
TCTCTCTCTTGCGACTCGTTCCCAAGAGCGGAGACAGCATGTTTGCTATGTGTATGTGTGGGGATACGTATTTACGGTGTAGCGCGCGACGGTATATACGAGTTTTTCCAGGTGGTGGATAGGTGCGGGATTGGTTGTCGTGGCTGTTCACTTTTTGGAAGAGCGAAGTTTTTTTGGAAGTGAGGATATATACTTATGGCAAAGAGAAGAGGTTGCGTTTTTACGTTTGGATGGAGAAAATAAGTTTCTTTTATTTCGATTTTCATTTGAAAATGATCATAATGTATCTGCAGACCCAAGATTACATATCCTTTATTATTTGAAAGGCCGAATAATATAAAAAATGAAAAAATGACTGGAAGATTAAAATAAAAATCAAAAAACTCTAATCGTTAAATGATCTAGAAGTGTCAATGCTTCGCGCGCCGTATTTTGGGCTAATCAAATTTTACATGTCCATTTCAAATCGATCAATCACAAACATTAGAGGTGACAATCTCAAGTCGATCTCTTTCTTGTTTCTTCTATAGGATGATTAATAATAGAAGTTTCTCACTTTTTATTTTTATTTGTCATAATATATTTCACTGATCAGTGATGGAGTAGTTAATGTTTTTTTTTGGTAATTTAATAATTATTAATATATTTAAAAGCGCTTAAAACAAAGCACCCAAGGGAAACTAATTAAAATTTTCATTTAAGTGGAAACAATTATGTTTCATCGAGATAATATCATATAAACGTTATATAACGACATAAAATATGTTTAAATTGTCAATTATTTTTCGTATTTTGCACATAAATAATTACTTTTTGGAAATATACAATTCAGTTTTTTCTTTTAAACTAAAGTCATTACTGATTTCGTAAATACGTAATTTTAGTTACGTCTAACTAAACCGGTCGTAAATTGATTAATTTTATTCAGGTCAATTGCATTACCATCGCCAAATATAAAATACTAGTTCCATATTTCAGTAATATAAACATTAAGCTGTATCAAAATCCGCTTATCGGTTCTGAAAATCTATGTTTATTTATCTCGGACGTATATTTCGCATTAATTATTGATTTGAATATGTATTTAGGTGCAAATAATAATTACATAATATTTTTCTCAAATAAATAGAGAGTTCTATAACAGACCGTATTTTTATTAGGATATCACGTAACGAGTCGGCTATAAAATGCGCAGAAATGCAGGAAATTGAATGTGATTCGAATTTGACCTAATTTTGCGCCAGCATACCAAGTATTTTCCTTGCATTTGCCTATTTTAATAATAACGGAGTTTGGCATGTAATAAAGATTTGATTCAAAAAGTAATGCTATAAACAAATTAATGTCATAAAAAAATATTAATTTCAAATGAAAAAAATGTAGATTATTATGTTAATTAAGAAAAATGTGTTACAATTTATTCTGACTAGGAGTCTGTACTTCGGGGTCACGGATTCTCCTTGAACTTTGGGATATGTTTTTCGAATATGCAAATATAGATCAAGAACGGCGCGATAATAAATACTAACGCTTCGAAAAATAAATAACCGACTCTTTTTAGTTTTATTTTAAGAAAATCTTGAAAATAAGCCCCTTTGTCGAATCATAGTCATTCAATTTAGAGAATTCTTACGGCCAATTTTAAAGAATTTTAAGTAAATTTTGCCGTTCACTTTTGACAATATTAATATTTTAATTACTAGTAATATTTCTTTTATGTACATAGTGTTATTGTTGCATATTAATTTTTGTTTTAAATGCTACCATTTAATTAGCACATTAGCTATATAAAATATCATTAATTTTCTACCAGGGCTCTGTCAAAGCTATAATATAAACGAAAATGTGTACCAAAATACACACATCGAACAGCAGCGTATTTTAAGTTTAATTTCAAGAAAAATTAGTACTTACCAATTCTAAAAGAGCAAAAGTAGCTCAATTTCTCTACTTCCACTTCCTACTCCTAAATTGTAACTAAGATCTTTTCCAACCCAGAAGTTTCATCACCCGTATACATTACACGCCACGAGAGCCCACCAAAACTCCGCACCTGCCCAACTCAATTTCGCACCGACCTTCCAGCAACATACACATGTACACGTACATCCACACACGCAACACAAACAGCAGAATTATGATGTTCAACTGGACGGATCAGCGCGAAAGCCCGGGGGTCTTCCGCTTCCGGCCCCCCCGTCGTATAACGCGAGCGTGTATATGCGCACGCACTCGCGCTGCACGTATTATATACACATACTAAACCTCTGTCCTCGCTCTCGCCAGAAGAGGCTGCGCTGCAGTCTAATCTCCCGATAGGCGCCGCCGCCGCGCGCGCATTTCTAATCTCAAGCTGCTTCCGCTGCCGCCGCCGCCGGTATAAATGTCTTACACGGGGGCTAAGCCGCCGGATTATGACGACGCGCCTGGATTATCTCTCACTCTCACTGCAGCAGCAGCAGCAGCAGCGGCGGAAGTTTAGAGTTCGCGCGGGCGAGAGATGTTCGCGTTTTATTGTGAGAGAGTGGGGCGAGCGCGGAGTGTCTAGGAATGGAAAGTGAAGGTATATACATGCGCGGTATACTTACAGCGTCATCGGCATGCGTTGCGCCAGCTGCTTGGGATATACATAGTCGTGAGCGTCATCGTGTTAGAGTGTGCGTATGTAGGATGAATGGACGAAAAGAAAAAATGAAGGAGATTAGTCGCTGCAGGAATGAGGAAATTGGATTTCAATCGTGTACAGAGGTGCAGCAGGGCTGTGGAAGGTATTCGACTATTGGAGTTAATCGATTAATTAAATTCGTATAGGATTCCACGTGATATGTCCCGTGCGTCAGGTATATTGATTCGAAAAGGGCGTTACACTTCGTTTAGCGTATAAGTTTTCCGTAAGTGAGTTTCTCGGTATTGTGCAATTAGAACGTTTAGCTGCGACACAGTAGAGGAGTTCAATGCATTATATGTTTATCATCTTATTTCGCAATTAACTTCAATGAAAAGTAATAAAAGAATTCTAATATTTTGCTTTTTTTTTAATTGTAAAATAAGGATTTCATCGATAATTATCCAATTCGACGCTTGAAAAAGTTAGCTTAGAGGTGTATTAGTGCCTGCAAGTACGTCGCTTCGGATTAAATCAAGATCAGTGAGCCGTAATTTACGTCGTGCATTGCATAATGTACATTGTCGTACTCCTGCGGGCCTGCTGAATTAAAGATCGCACAATAAAAAGATGCTTATTTGACTTTCATGGAAGATTTAAATAATGAGAAAATATCTTCCCTCTTATTTGCGACATTTTTCTTTCCTCCATTGTCGACCTTTATTTATATCGACAAAGAACATGCAAGTGTCGCATAAAAACGCAATACTAATAATTTTTATTATTACTATGTCGATTGTCCGATACAAGACAAAGAAGTGTGAAATCTTTCGCACAAAGCATTTAATCACGTCAACACGCAATAACTTTATATTGAATATTCTTTTATGCGACATATGCGCGTTGCGACGCAGTAAAATTAAATTATAACAACGTACGAAAAAGGAAATTCACATGACAAAGCTCCGCTTCATACATCCGATTGAAAATAATTCGTATTCCCTCGTCGTACGTGCACCGACTCGGTTCCTCTGCGCGCTCGTTCTTACGGAACGCCGACGACGACGACTTGCTGTTATATATAGTATATAGACAGTCACCTCTACCCATCCTCTCCGCGTCCCTTTAACCGCACAGCACAATATTAATTCCCCCTCATTACCGGTAACGACGTGAAAATAACCGGTATTAAAAATCGCCTTCAATGAAAGAAATCGCGAGACTACAATCTCGCCGCGGCTTTGAGTAAACACAACCGCGCGGATAAGCCTTCAACTTGACCCGTTTCACCCACAGATACACGCTTGTATATTTTCTCTATAGTAAAACCGATATATATACATCCATCACGCTACAACGACATCTCTTTCATACGAATTTTGAATATCAAAAGAACCTGCGCGCGAGGACAGATTACGCCTCGTATACGCGAACAAAATAATCAATAACCGGCTAATTTATGGAAACACTTGGGCCGGATGCCGCGTCATAATCAGCCATCTGTGTGTATTATAACTGTTAATCGTATTCCCAAATCAAACGCAATCGGCGGCTCTTATTGCTGGGCTGCGATCCTTTTAAAAAAACATTTTTCTTCTCACGCCGCCACGGCTCTGCGAGCATATTCATACCGTATAATAGCCGCTTCTAACTCCCTACCGCCTTATATGTGTATACACGCGCGCGCGTTAAAAAAAATACAGTTACGCCGGTTGCGCGATTAGAGATACGAATCTCTCCATTCACACGCAAATCACGCCTATGGTGGGAAACCCCCGAAAACGACTCTATATAATATTCGCTAAAACGAAAAAGCCACTATACCGTCACCCACACACCTGCCGCAACCATCCGACACGCTAAAAAAAAACCGCACGTGTCATCTCTCTCTCCAACTCCTCTAAAAGTCCTGTAAAAACACACACAACGCTTTGAAAAATTACAGCATCCTCTCTCTCCGGTATATAGCCGCCGCGCGCAGCGTGTTTATTACCGCTCTCCCGTACTATGTGTGTCTGTGTGTGTACTTATGTACGTACGTTCACTTGGCGCACGAGCGTAACCCGAGCGAGAGCGCACGTAAGAGATACACGCGCCGGGGAAAGATAGCACGCGACGACGGCGGTGGCGGCATGGTCATTGACGCATCAGGTGTCAGTCACCTCCGGCGCGCCGATCTCTCTCTCCGCACACGTATATAAGTATATACATATACATAGCCGGGCGCAAAAGTGTATCATACTTATAGACTTCTTCGACCCGTGAATCTTTACCATGAAAATCGCCACCTTCGTGGTACACGTACTCGGCGTGTTTTTCAGATTTTTTTGTTCTCGGAATTCGAGGGAAGGGGGTGACCTGCAGCAACGTGTGTTTGTATACACGCGCCGGTAGTTCCCACGAGAGCAGGACACTGCGTGTGTATAACACGCGAAGTCTGACAGCTATAAAGATCGATTCGGTAGAAAGAGAGAGTCGTATATGCGTACCTACACACACGTGTGCGTGTTTTGCCTGACAAAAAATTCCAGGAATGCGAGGTCTCTCGGCCTGTGTTATACATTTACCCTTCCCGTGCCCCCGTCTATACGTCGTCCTTAATAACCTCAACGTCGTCTGTCAACCCTGAGCCGCCTGAACGCACACACAGACACACGTGGGTGGTATTATATATCGCACCCAAACGTCCTCGTAAAAAGCATCTTTCTCTCCCTCACGCAGTGACAGAGCAGCCCCGAGGAGAGCTCATGCGCATACTCCCTCGAGAGCAGCAGCTCGCGGCGCGTTTATAACCTAAAACTCTCACTCACCTCTCGTATCTCTCTCCCTCGCCTCCCTCGTGCCACAGCAGCAGCAGCAGTAGCAGTAGCAGCCTCGCCCTTGAGGAGGATGATCCTATGCGCGCAGATTATATATGTTAGCACACACGCGCACTGCGAGACAATAAAGTCGATGACGACGCGAGCGCACGGCCGCGAATGTGTCCAAGAGTATATTATTAGATGAGCATGAGCGTGCAAACATGTAGGTATATCGAGTGCACGCGCGAGCGGCCGCTGCTGCACACGCTAGCGGCGCCGAGTAGGGTAGAGCCGCGACTAGCGACGAGGCGCCGCGGCCCGGAGAGAGAGCATGTGTACCAAGAGAGAGAGAGATAGAGGCAGGCGCGCGCGCTTCGGCTCTCCCCCTTCCCATTCGACGACCGACAACGACGGCGGCGGCGGATCAGCTGGTTCTCGCGTTGTTCTTTTTTAACGCGATTTTGTGCGTGTGTGGGTGGCGAGAGCGGCGACGCTTGGCGGATGGAGCGGGAGTGGTTATAGTCGAGTGGCGGTAGGTTATCGGATGAGCTCGAGCTCTGTAATGCTGGTTCCTGTTATCGGGAGAAGGTAAGATTGTCAGTCCGCTGTTCGCGCGGTCGGTTATTTACTAATTATGTATAATAGTGGATTTGGGTAATTTTATAATTTTGTAATTATTGTTAGTTGTTATATATTTCTCTTTTTTCTCGTCTATGTACATTATGAATGCGTGGAAAGTGTAGAGAAAGAGTGGACGTACATAAGCAAGAGATTCGTGTTTATGGGCGTGTCAAATTGCGAACGAAATGCTTCACAGTGGTCCATTGTTAGAAGAAAATTCATTTTGTAATTTTGAGAGGCCAAAGGCGAGGCCAAAGGGCAGCTTTTCAGTTCCTCCGTAAACAGCGGGCGAGCAACACGTATTGCAAGCATTCTACATTCATTAAAGTTCTGCTAAATTTATATTCAGTTTATCAAAAGTATCGAATAAAATAATAAGCACTTTTACATCTTTACAGCGTATAGCTAAGCATTAATTTTCTTTATCGTGAAAGTCTGGTTCCGATAATTATTATTTTAGAAAAGCAGAGCAAATTAAAAAGTTTTAATTCTTTTTGTAAATGTAACTGAAGAAAAATTTTATTAATGGCATCCGTTACAGAACAATACAATTATTCACTTTTATAATTTATTATTTTTCAAAAAGTTTTCTTATCAAAGACGTTTCAAAATATTTATATTTCGAGTTTTTTGAACTTTAAGTAGCACGTAATATCATAACTTCATTCATATTTTGATAACTGAACCATTTTTCAAAGTTACTATATACTCATGTTGTTGCCGCACGTAATAAGTAGCCACCTTAATTTTTATTAGTATTATTGTCGTGTTGTCTAAGATAAAACTTTTATATGTCACAAATAACTGCATACTCTCATTTACTATTACTGAAAACCTGTCAAATACAATGTCAAATATAATCAAAATAAAATTTTCGAAAATTATGGTTTTTATTTTAAACCTTGATGGTTTCAGTAATTAAAATACCGCTGCCAATTAATTGGCACGTGGCTTCCTGAAACTTATTAATTTACGGATTCCTTCTATTAATGTTTAATGCCAAAATTTTAAATTATTACTCCGATTTATGACATAATTCTAATTTCATTCGATTTAAGAAGATTAAAAAGTATTAATTAAATTATGTATAAGTTTGAATAAAATAACAGGTATGATTTATTGTTTCCGCCTAGAGGAAGCTTTGTGATGATGAAAACAAAGTTTTAGAGAAAGATTTAGCACGTTTGGAATCGAAATAGATTATTTTTAGAAAATGTCCGTATGGATGTCTCATAATCTACTCAACCGATTTTAACGAGAGAGGGATCATTTTTTTTTAGATTTTGTTTACAGTTGATTTTGTTTACAAAAATATTCTATTCTTGTCAAAATCGTTTTTTTTCTTTTTTTCTAGCAATTTTTAAATTTTACAAATTTTAATTTTCGATTTTTTTAATATTTAGAAATGACATTATTTATATATTATGAATTCATTGTATGCAGGATAAATTTGAGAGATATTCGAGGTTAAAATTTGTTAAAAATTTTTTTAAAATCGTATTTTCTTGAGAACGGTTAGCTTGGAATTTATAGACAATTTTGTATGTTAGATAGGCAATATGTGTGAAAATTTGATCAAGATAAATGAATTATGGATTATGATGTACTCTACTGATTTTTAATATTTAAAACTAATATGTTTTATACATTATGCATCCAATGTATGCAGGATAAAATTATATACAATTAAAAAAAAAAACAAAAAAAAAATAATAATTACGATACCTATATTTAGTCATAAGTTATTGATGAAAACGTAAATACGAAATATTGAGTCTATGCAAACGTCCTTACCTTACTAAATTGATTGATTATAATATTAACTTCAAACTATTTTAAATTATTAAATAACCTTTACTTTAATTCATAATATTGCCCTTACCACGTGAAAAAATATCTATGAATTTCATGTTTATATATAAAGCCCTTATCGAGAAATTACGATTTGTATAGAGCGCTAAAAATTTTAATCTCAAATATCTCTGAAGATATGAGTCAATTCTTTTACCTATTAAGGGAGTACAGCTGTTAAACGATTAACACTTTAGAAAAATCTAAAATTTGGCAGATAGGTAGATTTTAGTTTAAAAATTGTTCACTTAAATTTTGGCAATCTTTAGAAGCGCGAGAAAAAAGTTTTAAAGATTTCAATTTTCATACATTTAACACAGGGCTTATGGGAAATCGCATATTTTTCTCTTTCGTTCTAAATTGAGGGGCTGCGTGCAATATGGGCCTAAAAGTAGTGTTTTTCAGTAGAGACTTGGGCATTTATTGCACGCAGCCCCTAAATCGTAGAACATTGACGGTTTCGACTCTGCTCAATTTTTGCAGGGTAATATAGTGAAAAAACTAACGAACAATTTGAGTGCTTGATGAAAATTTACACACATATTTCCTATATGTCATACAAAATTTTCTATAAATTTTAAGCTGATACATCGAGCCATTCTCGAGAAATTAATAATAATAATAATAATATGTTTCTTTGCTATGCCTATAGAATTACGTAGCAATTATAACATAGCAAGTACGGAGGTACAGAATAAGCTGTTAATACGGAGTAGGTTGTCAAAGACATCGGTCATTCGATAATCTTAAATACTAAAAACTTAAAAACTAATATCAGAGATAAGAGAAGATATCACAATTAGCGAGAGTCAAGACAATAACTAGCATGACTATATGGTCGTTGTTAGTTATATTAATCAAGAGTTAATAAGTCATTTTTCGCAAATTTTCTAATAATGGTGTATTTCGATTCTACATGTATGTTAAATAATATTACTACCATGTTTTCTCAAAAATTGTTGTTACTTTACAGAGCTTGCTTTGTGAGGAAGCAATTATCAAGGAGCGCGGGAGCGCTCGGAAGACAAGTATAGAAGAGCCTGAGGACGACCGCGCGATGATATACATTGAAATGGATGTACGAGAAATTCAATGTATATTATGTCTTATTATATGTCACAAAAATTAACTATTAATAAACAAATTTCTTAAAAGATCAAAAACGGAAAAAAGTTGAGTTGAAAGTTTCTAGGTCTATATAAAGCAGCTTGTCAATGGTACACAAATAATTAATAATTTGAAGCGGAGATTGAATTGATGTTTGATAGAGGTCTGTAGGGCAGAGTATTTAATCTGCGAGCTTACGTATTTTATTTGCAGTATTTATCTGTTGTAACTGATGATAATGATAAAATATGAATTGATTTTACTTATTTACTTTAAGATAAAAATGGTATATGAAAATACTAGTGTTTTAATCTTATAAAGTATAAGTTTAAAACCTTACAAACAACTATTGCAATTCATATTTTATCGTTATTATTAATTATGACAAATAAATATGGCAAATAAAATAATCAATAAAACGGGTTTGTTTAATTTATATATATTTATTATTATATATATATATTGATAATTAAAAAAAAAAAATTACCCCACGACTATGATGACATTCTTTTTAAGTTTTTTCATTCATCAATGTTCATTTACGATCACAAAAGCGTGATGTTTTGTATTAACAACTTCGTATATAAAATTAAATAGAACTCTGTTCCAAGATGTTTTTATTTTAATATAAATTTTTTCACCTAAAAAATTCTTCTCAGCTTATTTCCAGCTTCCATGAAAGTTCACAAAAACTTGAATTCGCTAATCAAATAAAAAATGGGGAATATAATTCATGACTGAATTACCACAACCATAAACTTAGCGTAATTGTTATTATGAATCAGGATAGCTCCGTTTATATTTTATTTTGATCATGCATAATTTACTAGCAACAATTTCCAATGGAAGACGCTTACATATGCCATGAATAATGTCTGAGTTTGTTAGTAGCTTACATATATGAGCCAGCGCTGTTATCTAAGGGTTATTCAGCTGAAACCCTGAAACACAGCATTGACTATATGATTCAACTCAGAAGTCAGTATTACTAAAGATGGTTAATAAAAAATAATTATCAGACCTTATTTATTAGTTTTCATTTAATAATTTTATAAAAATTACCAAATTAAAATTTCTGAATTATTCCGATATTCAAAGATCATATACTTATGTGTTAATAGATTTTTTATTTCATTCAAAATAATGCCGTATGTTCAAATTTGATTCAATTTTCATTTTTTTTTTTTATTTTATATTGTTCAGAAGGAAATTCCTAATAGATTGCGAAACTCCGAAACGAAAAATATACCTTAAGTAATTACTAAACTTATTTTTCCCAAAAAGAGCTCACTTTTTAAGTTGACTATTTTTAAATATTTAATTATTTGAAAGACAAAATATATAAAAAAAAGGCATAAATAATAAGCATTGAGTGAACTCACAATATTTTATTTTTATTCAAATACATAATACTTTCTTACATATAGTTTACATATAGTTTCATTACAATACATTTAAAATAACAGTAACTGTGCGAACTATTTAGTTTAAGTTAAATCCTTTCTTTAATTATTTGTGAAATCATTTCAATTGAAAATGCAACGAGTGACGTGGCATATCCTGCACCCAATATAAAAACAAGTTGAACCAAAAAGACGTTGTCAACAAAGTTTACACTCTTCTCTTTCGTATTATTAAAAACTGTTATGGGCGTCGGTCGCTTCTTCAGCATCTTGGATATACCGGCTTCCTGAATCGACGTCAAAATTGCCTTGATCTTCTCGTAATATGGTGACGCTTGTTCTATCGCGTACATTGCCTTGTCCAGATAAAACACCGCCGTTACGGCCTTCATGATCGGTTTACCCTTTGCATTCACGTATCTCTTGGCGTAATAATTGGCGAATGACGTTACGGTGATGCACACTGAAAGATTACCGCTAGCCAAATTATCCACGCAAGAGGCGACATCCCCGAGTTTGCTCGTTCGACGTTCCATATTTCGAATGTAGACGTTATCAGTGCCGAACACATAATCCCAGTACACGCTATTCACGGACAACTCCAGGCCTGATTCGTCGATGTCTTTAAGGGTATTCAGAGGTATTTCTTCATGGACCATCTCTATATCCAAGAAGATCGAGTAAAACTTTACCGAGTATGGTATAGCAAATAGCACGATGCTTGCGAAGGTGATTCTGTCAACTAATGTACGGGGACACGCATAAATTGGAATTCCAAATAAGAGTCTTAGAACATTAAATATTTTCCATGGTTTTGTATAAATTTTCAACCAATTAATGACCAGAACGTAGCAAGCAACGCAAGCTGGAATAGCACATAAATATAATACTATTCCCATTGGAAAATATAATTTGTCTTGGAATATAATGGGAACGATTGCTATCAAATTAGATGCTTGGTCAAATTCCAAAGTTAAAACAGAGGATGAATTGGGAGTTTGTTCGATAAGGCAAACCGGTACTGCTATAGGAATCAAATTCGCTTCGTTATTTGCTAACATTCTCATAGATTTGTTGTAATAATCTCTGAAATTCTGATCTCTTTCATTGAAAATGAAATTAAATGAGAAATTCATTCTTTCGATTACTGTTAAAATATCAGCATTGACAGTGGTTACCATGTCACTAGTAGCATTAGCATTATGCAATTTTTCGGGAAAAATAGCTATCTCTGAATTGATATATTTCCTTTTATATATGTCGTAAAAAGGATTGTAAAAATGAAGTAAAGGACTATAAGTCTTATTTTGATGGATGTCTAGGATCGAGAAGTCTAAAAATTTTTTCATCCAAGCGTACATTAAAATTTGTTTATACTCATCGTCTGAATTTTTATTATTTGTAAAAAATATTGTCAAACAATGAGGTCGTATTGATTTTGGCGATAACTGTACTAAATAATCTATAATATATTGTAATTCTAAAATGTCACTGTCAATATCGCTATGCAAAATCAAATAAAGCAAAACATCTCTTGGACTACTGAAAATCGATGAAGTTATTGTTTCATTGGTGTTACTTGCGATGTCGATTGAAATACTTGGAATTATATTATATATCTTTTTCAAATCAGAATTATACTTTTGTAGATGTTTGATATTACTACTGTTGACAAAAATTGCCACCTGGTTCAATTTTGTGTCATTTACAATCCATTGATTTAGAATAGATACCCAATCGTACTTACATAATAATACATGTCGAGGTAAAAATATTAGCAGTAATATAAACATTAAGAACATTTTTTGTTTTCTTAACAAAGTTTTACTTTCTACTGAAGAATGGTTTTAGGAAAACTTCACGTAGAAAAGAAAATGTTGAAATATCGATTTTCCATTTTTATAAGTATACAAAATAATTGTTTTGGTAATTTAGTTAAAATGGCTTCAGGTAAAAATATAGTGCAGTATTACCGCACTTTTCTGAGTACATAAATATGATTAGAAATACATTTATAAATATTGATTTTCGTTGTAAATTTTGAATTAGTGAAAAATGTCAAAGTAATTTTAAACCTTGCTTTCAAATTAGCACCGAATATAGCATTTTCTAATAATAATGCTTGATTCATGACAGTTGTTGGTTTTTCGAATAATTGTTTTAGCAACATAGTAAAATACAGGAAAAATTTAATAATAAAAAATTAGATTTTTTTTTATTCTAAAAGGGCAAGTAAAACTCAACTCTCTTCTAATTTATTGATGATACTTCAATTTTGAGGATTAGTTCATTTTTCGGCTTTGCTATTTGACTTATCGAAATAAAACAAAAATTAAGGTGGATTATTTTGTAACTTGTCTTTTGAATCAATGTACTTTACATCTGAAGGTTAAAGCAAGTCTTAATTTTTCAAGATTTTTAGGCACGACCGCGGCTGGGGAGAGCCTTATATTTTCACCAATGCGAAAATTGTTACACCTCAAATACTAAAATTTATTGCATAGCGTTACTAAATTGTTACTAAAAACTGTTTTTCACCCAAAATGAGTTAATTTTTAGCTTTTCCAGAGGTATATGAAAGTTAACGTCTGAAGATAATCAAGGTCGATCCTCGATTATTTAAGCGAAATTTGGAAGGATTAGAATGAATTTTTTACCAGATACTCGCCTAATTGTAAATACCGGAGTGATACATAAGATAAACAACTATTTCCATGGGAACGAACAAATTGTTCAATATTAGAATCGGAACAGCTGCTGTCAAATCAGATGCTTCAATAAATTCTATAAGTTAAAAGCGAGGATGATCTAGGTGATCATTGAATGAGAAGTAGGAACAGCTATTGGAATCAAATTCACTTCATTATATTCATTAATTTTCCAATTTATTCTGGGCCAAATTTGGTGTGTGTGTGTGTGTGTGTGTGTGTGCGCGCGCGTGTGTGTGTGTGTGTGTGTGTGTGTGTGTGTGTGTGTGTGTGTGTGTATATATATCTGCAAAATAATTATCTTTTTCATCAAAACTGAAATTAATTGTGAAATTCATTCTTTCGACTACTGTTAAAATATCAGCATTAACAGAGCTTACGATTTCGCTAGTAGGATTTGCATTCTCGTCGGGTTTTACATAATTATAAGTAATGATAAAAATTGCAAAGAGGAACGTTTATGGAGTACCCAT
>JAPYZP010007456.1:0-10821 GCA_030522985.1 Torymus sinensis
TATCATTTTTATAAGAAATCCCTTACATAAATTTAATTATTATTTTATTATTTCACTTTTATACTAATATCACTTAATAATAATAATAATATTGTTTACGTTTTAAAATACATTTAAGAAAATTAAATGTTTTCCTATCAGAAACTTACAAAAAATACAAAAAAACAAAATGAACGAAATAATCAAATTTTTGTCATTTTAAAGATAGTATGTTCTTTTAGATATTATGATGTGAAAATTTTTAAATTTTTTATCCAAACTATTTTTTTTAGGTTCAAAATAACATATACAATTAAAATATTAAATAAAAAAAAAATTGAATTTTTGAAAATTTTTAGGTATAAGACCACCTTAAACAAAAGAGAAAACTGAGATTTTTCAAAATTTTTTGGGTTATTCCACCTCAGTCTTCCCTTAAGCTTTCCCACGAAGCGGGGTAGAGAAAGCGTGTGCGTGTGTGCGTGTGTGTGTGCGTGTGTATGTGTGTGTGTGTGCCCGACTGAGACATATTTGAATTAGATTATATAATTTTCTCTGGGTGACGATATATGGCTGAATTACTTGGAGTTGCCTTATAAGTTAGTAACAAAATTAAGAAAAATCTGTAACAACTTACAATTACTGAATTCAGTTGAATATTCTCTAACAATATCTTCCTAATAGTAAATTTTTACAAAAGTAAAAGCAAAGATAAGTACTTATGGAAACTTTAATTCTCTGTTATAATTATTTTGTATGAAATTGTCATAATTTCTCTTAAACTTCTGTTATTCTTAAAAATGGAATATTTTTAAAACATAACTTTTCTATCCATTAAAAGAACTGTATGAATGCTTGACTATAATGCTTAAGTAGATTTTATTTATTTATTTTTTTTGTTAAAAAATTGTAAGTTGATTTGAAGTATTGTGTTCCGTTTACTAAAAATCTGACGCATTTCTATTAATATTTCATTGAATATGAATGCACTGTTTATAGGAAAAGAAAATATTCCAAGATTGTTAGTCAATAGCTACGAATGCGCAACCTGAAACCAAACCTTTCGTTAGATGTTAGTCATCGATCCTTTTGATCACACACAGACGCAATCAATTGAATTTTGGACTCTCTTTCAGTTCTTTGTAATGCAATTCAACCACGTACAGTTGGTTTCAGGAACACTTCATCCATTCACGCGTAATTATGTGGGACTCGAGGCGGAAACTCATGTCAAAATGGTGTGATCGGCTTCATTCCCCGTCGCGACAATTGTCAAACAGCTATAGGTATGAAAGCCGGAAAAAAAACAATTGATCTGCCATTACCACGTCATTATATGCAGGAACGCGCATTCGAGCTAAAACGTTCGAGCTTGTATTCAGATATATGTGAATGTATGAGATTTTTTTTTCCTTGAAGTATCAAATCGAACGGTTCCTTTTGTCTTTCCTTACTTTCTTCTCTTACTCCTCTTCTCTTACCTACCCGACTTCTCTTGTGAGATACGAGGCCGGTAAAAGCGTACGAACTATGGAGTTAGCTAAGACTTTAGGAAGTCATTTTTTTAGCCAAAAAATGAATCCCGGTTTTAGGATTGTATTCATTAGGTTTTAAAGACAAAGATGAAGCGGTTTTTCGAAATATCTACGGGAAAACTGGTATCCACGGAAACCCAAATTACTCGATAGCTTCAAACGTGAGAATAATTATGCAAAAATAAACAAAAAGTAGAAAAAAAGCATTAATTAATGCTTTGATTCGTTTAATAATATTAATTCCTTAGAAAAAATTCTGATCTTCAGCAGACATGGAAGACTTGACGGTAATGAAGCGTCTCAACTCTACACTTACTAAATTTTCAAATCTAATATATCAGTGGAAAAAAATAAATAAGCACATAATCAATGGCTTAAAACCTTTTATACAATAATATCCTAAGTTAAGAATATATTGATATTCTTCTGCATTTAATAAGTAAATATTTACCAATACTTGCTTGCCACCACCAATAAAAATTTATTTAGTCAACTTTTCCGGAAATGTTCAAACATGTAGAAAATTTTTCATTTAAAACTAATAATACATCCTAACTGAAGATCCCATGTGATCTGATTTAATTCGCATACCTTGGCAAATTCATCAACGTGTATGCATATACTTGTGGTTGATTCCACATTCAGTTTATTGATCCGGGCCGAGATTTACACTTTTGTCTATACTTGCTTTCGACATCTATATATTTCTTTAATGCCGAAAATTCCTTTGATAGAGAAACGAACGCTGTTTTGACTTTAGCTTCACCCAATAAACGAATATATTTCTGATATTATTTAACATGACTACTGCGCGCGGGTGCGCGCGTACAGTGCATATTTTGAGAATGCTTTCAACGATTTGCATGGGAAGAAGGTTATTCTTTTCTTTTACTTTTGCAATAGAAAAATTATCCTTTTATTTAATATTGCGTTCTCATTTAATTAAGTATTTGCGTGAATCAGTGCGTATTAACTTGAAATGATATTTCTTATGAAATAAGTAACTTTGGGGCCATTATATGAAATTCAAAATGAAAGCACCGATTCCATGCGACGTGACAGATCAAAATGTTGAACGCCGTTGATCACACTCGCCATAAATGGTATAGCACGCGGACATCCGTCCCGTGGAGATCATCACGCGCGCCGGCGCTTCACCCGCATAATAAAACTCTATTATACGATAACGCGCATCGAATTGGCACAATTTGTCGAAAGGGTCGGTCTAAGCACAGCGGAGGACCTGAGCAACGCATTAGCCGGTTTGCTCTCCCGCTTCATCCTGTTCGGGCGCGCGTACGCGTGTGCGCGATCCAATTACAGAGTAAACGCTGCCGCTGTAGATTGGCTCTATTCGTAGACAGCGCGTATCTGCGAATGCCCTCCGGGTCGGGCCGACGGAATTATCTGCTGCCCCAGATGCCTCTAGACGGCCAAAAGTCACGATTCTTCGGCTACTAACTGAACGGCAACAGTATCTTGCTCACCTTTTTCCCCCCCCCCCCCCCCCCTCTCTCTCTCTCTCTCTCTCTCTCTCTTCAGCATTATACGATTTACGAAATTGTTATATGGGTACAGGTACGAAGTGAAGAATGAAGTCTAAAAAAGACATGGAACAATTATATTGCTCTGAACCGAGATTGGTAAACGGAATTGAATGTATAATTAATGTTAAAAAAGATTTTCGCATAACTTTATGTAATCATTTCAAATGATAACCAAATGATTTTGGATAACTAATTTTAATATTTCTAAAAATGTACACTAATCCCAACGTTATTTGACTATAATTAATGTAAATGTTTAAAAATCTAACTAAATATTCGAGTAGCTACTAATAACAGTATTATAAAGTCCTTAGGTACAAGTAACTAATGATTGCAGTCAAAGTATTCATTTATATTTTGGGTGGGATGGCAGAAATATATACAGTCTATATTAAACGTAAATTGTCTCATTAATATAACCAAAACTTTGCTAATCCTGATGAAAATATGTATTCCAAAAATGATAGGACCAAATTTAATCTGGAAAATCAAAGTCTCTTTTTTAATATAAGTATAGTTTAGTAAAAGATACACGTTTTAGAAAATCCATTTTTCTCAACAACTTATAAATAGCTATCCAATCATGAACAATTATCGTAAAAATAGAAAAAGGTTCAATAAAAAATACAAATTTTTTTCATGGAACTAGTCAACCACAAATTGATTTCTGCACAGTTGAAAATGATATCAGGGCTTGACACAAAGTTAGTGTTAAAAGAATTATAGTAACACTTTTCTGTGTAATGATGCATTTCTGTAAGATTTAGCAGGCAAAAGTACATCAAATTTTTGTAGATTAATGTAAAATAAATGGGGCAATAATACTCATTTTGTATTGCTTCCTAGTAGAGGAAGCTTTGTGATGGTAAAAGAAAGTTTTTGAGAAAACGTGTTAGGAATGTTGTTTAGCAAATTTAGAATCGAAATACACTATTTTTAAAAAAGGTCCGTATGGATGTGTGTGTGTGTATGTGTGTATGTGTGTGTGTGTGTGTGTGTGTGCCTGTGTATGTGTGTATCTCATGATCTAATCGACCGATTTTAACCAGAGAGGGATCATCTTTTTAGATTTTACTTCCACAGGCGGGGTCAATATTCTATTTTTGTAAAATTAAATTTTTTTTTATAGTGATTTTTGAATTTTGAAAATTTTTTTATTCGATTTTTTAATATTTAGAACGAATATTATTTATGTATCATGAATTCTCTGTATGCAGGATAAAATTCTCTACAATTTAAAAAAAAGTCGATAGATATATTTCGTCATAAGTAATTGATGAAAACGTAATTTTTTGTAAATAGGTTATATTTTTAAATTAAAAAAAGATATTGACATCTATATTTTTTTGTTATAAAGAATATTGAGTACGATAACTTGTGTGAATGGTGAAAAAAAAATAATTTATAAAAAAAAGTGATTTTGTTTGTTGTTGCATAACTAGAGTAAAATTGATTTAATCGCTTTGAAATTCTTTGTACAGTTAGATTTTGTATATCAATCGAGAGAGTTCTTTGGGCTAAAGGATTGATTCATAAATGTTATTTCACTTTTTTTTTAAATCGTAATTTCCTAAGAGCGGTGTTATTTATCTGAATAGGATAGCTAGCATTGGAAATAGAATTAAAATATATTATATTTCCTAAAAAAAATTCTAGCCATCATGTTTTTTTTATTATTAACAAAAACGTAAAAATTGTTTTGTATGTCCAACGATTACGGGCGTAAAATGGTCTTACTCGCTTCAAAATTCCTTGTAGAGGTAGATTATGGATAGCTCTCGGCCGAGTTCTTTGAGCAAAATGATTGGTCCATAAATTTCAGAGATACTTGAGATTACCACAAGTGGCCCTGACTATGGCTTTGACATTCATTCTCGGATCCCTGCCCTACGGAAGCTTTAAAATCGCACGCACGTGGTTGAACTTTTGAGGTTAAAAGAAATCTTTACTGTTTTATTACTTTGGCGTTATTATGTGGGTATCTTCTTTAAAATAACGTAATGATGATTTCTTAATCATTTCGGTGGACTTTAGAGCTTCGCGCGGTATTAGATATTTAATGCAGGAAATTCAGAAGAAATAACAAGTCCGGACAAACTGCCAGGACCGCGTGGGCGCGCCGTTACTCGCCTTACATCGGGCCTTAGAAAGTGTCATGTCAGGACCTTGTAACTTTTCTAGTGCATCTGATGAGGCCCTAATGTTAGCTCTAAGTCAATTTCCATTCGGGGTTGGATTGGCTACCATAAACTACTTTACCTACAGATTCCCTACCACTGTTTCGCATTCACCCTGGCTTACGCCTGTAAAGCAAGGGCAACGCTGAAAAGCCGGTGTCCTGTGTTCGTTTCCCGTCGAAGAAAAACTCAGAAAAAAAATCTGAGTGACTTCACCGGGAATCGAACTCTCGACACCTTGAGTAACCGAATTTCTGCTAATTAAGACGTGCGCCTTAACCGACTGAGCCACGGACCGCTCTACACAATAGATATATGTACATATATGCATACGCTTATTTATTGACATAAGATTAATGACATATCCCTGGTGGAAATCCAAACATTTTCTACCCAATAACTGGCTATTTATTTTAGAAACTGGCTATAAAATAGGAACTTCTCTTGTCTAGTTCTTAGTTCCCGGTGAAACGCTTTTTTCTACATTATTCGAACATTAAATAGATTGAAAAATGGAATGACTTTTTTGACGATCTACACAAGTTCGTTTCTGACTATTTTAAAGGTAGTAATGTTGATCATTTTAATGAATCAGAAAATGGCTTGAAAATAACTTATTATTGTGATGAGGAGTGAGAGAGACAGAATCAAATGAAAATAAATAAATTTTACTGAATATTTATGAAAGCAGTAATGTAAACTGGTTTTCAGTCTGCGGATATTGATTATATGTTTCTAAACTCTCTGATATATTTGAACTCTCCCTACTTTAACATCAAGTCTGGACTTGGAAGTTAGGTTATGTTACGTCCAATTTATTAAATGTGCGAATAATAGGAGAAAAAGCGTTTCACCGGGGGCTATTAATTAACCATTTCTCTGAACCATTTACTAAGATTATGTCCATTTCGAAATGGATAAATTTCCACCAGGGATCTACAATCGTCTTATTGATTCAAATTGAAATCTCTAAATATTTCTCGAAGGATAGATTTTATATAAAATTATCTTTGGATTATCTTGTTCAGTCATTGAAATACATTCATCCAAATTTTCTTTTGACACCTTGTATAAGTGATGCGTTTGTTATAAGTGCTTTTTAAAACAAGTAAGTAGCAGTAACAATGAATTTCTAACTGTAACTAAGTAGTTCTTATTTAGATTTAGTGTCGCAGTTTAAAAGAAAAAAAATAAATAAAAAGGGAAAATTCACTTTCAACGTTTTCTAGGCTCTTGACGCTAAGCTAAAGACTGTGTGACTTTTTTTTGATCAAACGTTAATTACAGCATATTGCTTTATATCAAAAACTACCGATCATCCAGTCATTAAAGTAAAAACTCTGTACATATGCATGTGTACCTATGTATCTTACTTACGCATACACACACGTACACACACATACCCCACACAAACACACACCCACGCACGCACATACACATGGAACCACGCACGCACGCGTTAATTTATTTTGAGTATCATTTCTATTATCGCTACCATCATAAGCCACAAAGAACAGTTTTGTTTTTCATTTTGTCTTTATATTCTCTTTATATTTTATTTTTATATTCTCTTTCACACGCACACTCTCTCTCGCTCTTTCTCCTCACAGAAAAATTTCAAGATGAAGGGTTTTTGAGAAAAATAAGTTTTTTTTTTTTAAAAAAGCATTTTTTTAACAAAAACAGCTTATATATCTAATGCCGCGTCTTTTAAATTTCTCAAAAAATCTGGTAATGGATGAAAGCTTAAAAACTGGTGAAACAGCAAAAGTTTAATAAAAACTTAAAAAAAAAGAAAAGTAATAATAATTTCAAAGTTAGAATTCTGAAGTAATTTTGAATAGTACATAACGCGTGAAATCTTAGTACAATCGAAAACTAACAAAATAAATAACATAACAAGAACATTCTTTAATATAAAGGTGATCAGCGATATGGGCATTATACTGCGGCTTCTGGATTTGACATGGCTTTGGACTTATTCTAATTGGCTTGCCGAAAATTCTGTTCTTATAAAAGACCGACGCTGTCAACCATTAAAAATCTTTAAAAAATTTTCATTAAATTCGAAACAAACGGAATAATTGTCATATACTTCATGTGATTTTGTCATTCCCAGCGCGCAAAAGACATATAGAAGAAAAAAGAATAATGGAGTTTGATTCTTCCTTCTCCCGATACGTGCCCGTCGCTGAGTTCGCACTCGTTCTCTAAAAGTCTTTTAAAAGAGCATCATCCCTCAGTCTCGCAATCACGTGGAGGCTCTCACATTACTCGCGAAACGCGATTCGAACGACCCCGCATGCGCCATATACACGCGTATGCGCATATATTTTCTCACTTCCTTTCTGTCTTTTTTTCGAAAACGTGCGCAATGACTTTTTGTCTCTCGTTACGTCGGAAATACCTCTCAAGCGCGTGCGCGCGGGCGCGTTTTCTCTTATAACCCATGACGGTTACCCACGCCGGGGAAACGAGGCATTGTGAAATTTCCCCAACACGCAAAGAACGTATAATGATCCGAAGGAGTTGAAGAGAGATGGTGCAGAGAGAAAGCTCCCACACCTACAGGGACACGTGCGTCGCGTGTTGAGCTTCGCGAAGGAGAGGGGTGAGTGACTTTGTGTGTGTATATGAGAGAGAGAGAGAGAGAGAGAGAGAGAGAGAGAGAGAGAGAGAGAGAGAGAGAGAGAGAGAGAGAGAGAGAGAGAGAGAGAGAGAGAGAGAGATGCTACGAAAAATGCCACATAGGTGGTGTGCATATTCGTGTACTTTACGGGGCTGCATTTATTATACGCATATGTGGAGAGGGAGCATGGTGCACGCAGGCGTGAGGGTGCAGCTAGACGAACCATATCAGCTTAGTATTTTTCCTTTGTAAAATTGTAGTTTATTTAAAGAGATGAATTGCTATTATTAATGAAATAAATTTAGAGTAATTGTGGTTTATAATTATAAATTTATTTAATTTTTAACAAATCTACGATAAAGAATTATGAATAGATTTCAAAGAGATTCAAACTCTGAAAAAGATATGTATGTTTCACTGTTTTTACAGCTTCAATTGCACATAACTTTCTTCAGTGATCGAATTCATTTTCAGCCAGGTGCCATTTGAAAGGTAAAATTTGAAGGCATCTTTTAGCCTTTCCTGGGTGAAATCAACCTGGCCGTACACAGCTTTTTCAGAGTTTGAATACTGTATTTCAATATATTGATATTCTCAACAAAATTTGTATTGATTGAAATACAATTTTTAACTATTCTTCTTGGAAATTGTAAACTTTTTCCCATATAATGTGCCATACAAAAACTTTCAAGTTTTTGAGATAAACAATCATGAAAATTGAGGGATTTTGAAAAAATAAAAATTTTTCAATTAAAAAAAATTCTATCTCTTGAACGGTTGCATATTTTGCTCTAAAATCGTATGGCTGTGTTTTGGGGCTAACTTGGAACCGGAAAATTTTGTGTAAAATTTAGATTAGAGTAGTAAGTACATAGTTAGTTCTAACTACGAAAAATATAAAATTTTTACTGTTGAATGTCTTCTGGTGATCTTAAAATTTCCTTAGAATTCCTCTTTTGGGTATTTTCATTTATATTTATGATTCAAAATGTAATACACAGCTTATATTATAGAGACAAAGACTCTAAATCAACTCAAACTCGGAATAACAATTGTTGTAGATTATTATATTTTAAAACGGTAATCTTGATTAAGTTTAAACAATCATAATGTTTTAAAAGAGATTTTTTTGTTACAATATAGAATATCTAATGGATCCAATGGGAGCCCATTATGAAAAGTACAAAAAAAGAAACAACTTGGCTCTCGATCAATCAAACAATCTAATTTTTCTTGATTGGAAGACTTGTTAACAACACAAATACAACTATGTTGTAACAAATTCCTGAAAAAAATTGAATTTAAGCTTTACTATGCACTTTCAACCCATCCTAGACTAGTAAAAAATTTCATATCAATCATCTTATTACGACTGTCCAATACTAAAATTCATAAATACATGCACTTTACAATAGCAAGCCCAATCACATTTTCAGATTGTAGTAAAGCATTCAAAAAATCAATAGAAATATTATCTTGATCAGAATAGCTCAGTGAATATGAACTAGATGTAATCCCAAGTTCAAATTCCTGCAGCTTAAGAGCACCTACTAGACCATTGTAAAATCCAATAATAAGTAAATAATTTCCATTGCTTAAATCAACCCAAAGAAGATTTTTACGTATTTTAACATTTTAATTCCCCGATTTCTGCTTGAACTTGAGGTCAAAACTTGCCTCGGTATTCAGAGTTACAGTAACACTTGCCATTCTATCAACTTTTCATATCACAATTTCCTATATCCTATTACCAAGTAAGCAAAAGCATCATTTTTCTTGTTACACAAACAGCTTCAAGTAACACTAAGCGGACGCCTAGTGACAAGCACAAGTCATTCTTCAGTCTGTTAAGTTGAAGGAGTCTTTGCATGCAAAAGCTGTAACAGAAGCAGAGAACCTAGCTTGAAATTCTTAAGGTGGTTCTATGGAGACTCTTGTGTCAAACGAGAGGACATAAAAATAAATTTAAAAGGACTTCTTACATGTATGTTTAGAATATTTAAAACTAAAAGTATTTATTTTGATATAATTTAATGGAACAATAAGTGATATGAAGCTGTATTTGACATAAATTATTCATTATCTATGGACGTATGATTTACGTAGTAATTGAAAAACTTCTGGAGTTTGTTTATAGTAACGTTAAGTTTGGCGTATGCTAACGTAAAATGCCGTCAAATTAAGCTATTCCTTTATGGCGACGTTGACATGGTTTCAATGTCAAACGCTGGAGGTTAAAAAATATATATATTTATACTTTAGACCATAAAAATCTCAAAAATTATTGTGGCTCCATGTATTTTTCAAATGGTCATTACAAAGCTTAAAATTTGAACTTTAGCCACCTCATTTCTAAAGTTTCTATCTAAAGCAAATGGTCACATTGACATTTACATATAAAAGTACACATTTTCAAGAATTTTTTCTCAAAAATATGCATGGTAACCTAGATTAAAAAAAAAACAAAAAAATTGTCAATATCTAAGGAATAATCGATTTCGTATGCAATTACATTTTCATAGAATCACCCTAAATTTTATATCAGTGCTGTATAGGTTAGCAGATAATATTTAACAGTTAAATTATGATGCGTGTCTAATCTGTTTTTAATAATATAAAGGCAATGCATATTTTTAATGTCTGCAATATCTGACAGGTGGCTTTTATATTCTAGGAACAGCATGAATATTTTTTCAAAGTTTTAAATTTTAGCGTCTATATTTAACCCGTTAACGCCCAAATAAATACTTGAAATTTTCAACAAAAAAAGATTTGTGAATTTCAGTTTCTTTTTCGATTAAAAACCGCTGCCAATACATTGGCACTTAGCTTCCTCAAACTAATTTATAGATTCCTTTTCTTAAGGGGGTCTTATACCTAATGGCCCTTCTAGACCAATTCACCTAAAAAAATAAATTAAAATAAGATTACTATAAAATAAATAATATTTACTA
>JAPYZP010007457.1:0-18398 GCA_030522985.1 Torymus sinensis
GTGTGTGTGTGTGTGTGTGTGTGTGTGTGTGTGTGTGTGTGTGTGTGTGTGTGTGTGTGTGTGTGTGTGTGTGTGTGTGCGCTGATATCTCGTGTACTGGGCCGATTTTAATTTTAATGTTTGTTTTACAGCGATTTTTTGATTTTTTAAATTTTATTTTTCCATTTTTTACAATTAAAGATAATATTGTTTCCTAACTCGGTGCGCAAAAATCGATTTTGCGTGCCTGTTTTCCGTGCGCAAAATATGACATTATCTTAGGTGATTAGGTCACGTGTGGAAAATAAAATTTGTGTGTGTTAAATAGAATTTGCGAGTGGAAATAGTACATTTCGATACGGGTGCGCATGGTGATTATTTAGCTCATGGGAGCGAAGCGAGTGAGAAAAGTCACATGAGCTAAAATTCTTTACGCACCAGTTTTGAACAGTATTTTTTACCACGAGAGCCGAATAATCATATTAAAGTTATGATTTTGAGGTTAGAGTGGTATAAATAGAATTTGCGTGTGGAAGATAGAATTTTCGCGTGCATCGATTGGCGCACTCGTTAGGAAATAGTACATTATGTGACAAGGGAGTAAATTCGCAGATTATTCCCGCAGGTGAGTTCACCAACCCGAGCGAGCGAAGCGAATCGCATCAAAAGCAGTGATCATCCAAAGGAATGATCGACTTTACTTCCGTGCTACATATAGTACTTTATTCGCTTCTCCACTGTGGCCACTTTGTAGATTTGAAAAGTTATTTTGTATTTATCTGTTATATTTTTTTAGTTTTAACCAAAAGACGATGTTACTGTATTCTTAACATGCGAGACATAAAGTCCTTTACGTCCCGCGAAATGCAGGACGAAATAGTATATTACAATACTAGTGTTGTAAGTGGCACTTTCTGGCACGGCGAGTTAAGCGTCCGAGCGCAGCGAGTGCGATAAGCGGGGTTCCAGAAAGAGTTACTTACCGCACGGATAGGTGGACTTAAGTCACGCAGTACTGTAAAATAGTATACGCGCAACGAGTGCGCAAAGTGATTCCCGCACTCGTCTTATTTACTATTATATATTATACCTTCACTTTAATGCAGGATAAAATTTTCTACACTTGAACAAAAAAACATGATGCCGCTAGCTATTTTAATCATTTGCTATACCATATAATGTCATCTAGCATTACAATGTACTACATGTCGATGTAAAATCTTACGTGTTAATAAAATACTATGCTACAATAACATTTCGTATTTAATCAAGTTTTAATAAAAATAGCCTTAAGAACGGCAATATCAATCGAAGCTTCTCAAGTTTGCCGAGCTAGCATTGAAAGTAACGATCGACAAGAATCGCTCGATGACTATGAGCATCGACCGAACACGCTTGCAATTCCCATCGAGTCGCAGACTCGAGAGCGAACAAAGGGGGCAGCGCGGAATTTCAAGGTCGATAAACGTAACGATATTTCGCCGAGTCGTATCGAGCGCACATCTGACGCCCGGGATCGTACGCCCTGTCGGACGTCGTTACACGAGCCGATCCATTGTCATCGAGTATATAGGATACATTCGACGTCTCTGTAACGCGCGTCGAGGAGAGACTGCGATAGAGATAGAGGGGTGAGAGCTGCAGAGCAAACACGCGGCATCCGCAGAGAAAAACAGCAGAGAATGAGGGTGTACAGGTCAGGGGTTATATGGTTGCGTGTTGTTGTTGTTGCGTGAGTGAGTGCGCAGATGCCCGACAGCCTAAATCAGCGAGGCGCGCATATATCCTCTTCATCACTCGGATTTACGAGCGCGTATCGTTCGTTATATACGCGCGGGAGCGCGTCAAATGTAACGAGAGAGAAATATATATATATATACAAGGGAAGGGATTTTTGTGTTTACCTCGTAAATTCACGGTGCTTCCGATCGAATGCCGCGCAGGCCGATGTACACCGCGGCGGGTTGTATATGTATAGTCGAATGTAGGTATATACGGGGTAGTTGGGTCGAGGAGCCGTGGAAGGGAGAAATAGCTTTTTGATATACTGAGGTTTATCGATCTACAAATGACTCGCGTCCGTCAAAAGTATGTGAGCTCATCAGTTTTCGATTTTTCCGTTGATGCGCACTTTTAATCAATCAGTTTCATTCCGGCTATTTTCTTCTATATTTAAGCTTAACGTCAAACATTATTACCGTAAGATATTACTACAACGTACTTTTTCAATCTCTTACGTTATTAAACTTACAAATTTTTTTATTGGCTTGATTGAAACGGATGTTATTAAACATTTTCAGAAATGTTATTTTTCTTTATTCTAAAAAAAAAGAAAATTCTTCTCACTTTCACACAGTACCAAAGAAAATATTCCTATATTATAGTGACAATTTATATAAACAATTCTATGGGAAATATCAAACAACTCATGCAGTTGTTGGTGCCCATTGGCACAACAACTCATGCAAATTTTTTAAGCGACACACCTACCAAATTATTTGTGTTTTGGTTCTCTTGACCATCCAGAATAAAATATGGGAATAAAGAAGGCAAAATAAATCTAGGAAAGGCGAGCTTTCATTTGCTTTTTACAGAATGAAAAAGTATTAATTTTTTCCAAAGGTACATAAGTTCAAAGATTAGCGTAAAGTGCACAAAATACTCTAAAACTGCAAAGGAGCGGATTTTTGAGTATATTTTCCAAACCATCTTTCAATGTTTTTTCAAAACCATTTTCCAATGTATTTTCAAAATCATTTTCCAATGTATTTTCAAAACCATTTTTCAATGTATTTTCAAAACCGCGTTTATTTTACTCTCATCGTCAAAATTACGTAGCTTTCGGAGTAACATTTTTTTAATCTGCAAAAAGAAAATTAAATCTCGCATTCTCTAATTTTATTTATTTTTTTTTTAATTAATTATACTTTACCCTGACGAAATAAAATTAACTTATACCCAGAAAAAAAGCTTTCCCCTCGGCGAACCCTGCAATAAATTTTAAAATAATAGCAAAAGATTTTTAATTTGCTAATTTATAAAAAAATATATTAATTCAATCATTATAAGATAAAATATATTGAACTAATCGAACGAATGTCAAGCAGCGAGAATTTTAGCGCAGCGGTATTAATTAAAGAGCGAATTGATAACGAACTGCCGATCCATATTCTGTTATTAAAAGCGCAGTCGTATACTTGATTCGAAGAAAATCAATCAGAGTAATAAGTGACACCAATAAACTAGCCGAATCGCTCGACCGCGACGATGCAAACCACGTCGTTAACTGTTACGGATACGTATATATATAGACGCGCGCCCAAGCAGTATAGCCATACCACCGCGTCGAAACTTGTTATCAAAGTATAGCTTAAACTGCTTTGAGAACAGTCCGGCCAACTTTGCCCGTACAATGGGTCAACAATCAGGTGAATCCCTTAACACAGAGGATGAGAGAGGGAGAGGGGAGGAGAAGGCAAGTGACCGAGATAATTTCCCGGTCGGGAGTGAACACCGCGAACAAGTTGCTGTCAGTATCGTTTTGTTCTTTGTTTTTTATTCACGAGAAAATTAATTTTGCAGCGATGGTAAATTCTGAACTGCGTACTGTACACAAAACGAAGAATCGAGAATGCGCCGCTTAACGAAGGCTCGCGCGCGCGGGAAAATATTGGATTTTTATGTGTTTGACGATGATACGCTACTGCCGGATCAAAGAAACACTGGTGCGCTCGCGCGCGCTGTTTTTTACGAGGAAAAGCGAATGAAGCAAAAAAGGTGCTCTCTCCCTCTCTCTCGCGCGCTCGCTAACGGTCTCGCTCGCTTGCGGTATTTCAAGCAGATTACTCGAAGCGCAATGAAAAATCAAAGGGCATAAACGCTTTCTTTCTGCCGCCGGTCCGTTACGCTACGCGTACATATCGATTATCCACATCGTTATACGGGATATCGAAGTTTTATTTGTTTGAAAAACCATTCCAGTTAACAAATGCAATGGAAACTTTAACGATCCTTAAATGTTCAATTAATTTACATGTACATTCTCGGAAATGCACGCTTTTCCACACGCACTGTTTATTCAACTATTTATTACATACTTCGTTTATATTTAACTTTTAATCATATTTTTAGGACTTTTATATTGAAACATTATTAATCTATAAAAGGTATTATCCGTTCGTTAAACTAAAATTTAAAATAAAAAAAAAAAAAAAAACGACTCGAATAAAAACCTCGAGTTTCAGTAAACTATAGTCGAAGCGAAGCCCTGACACGCCTCTAATCCAAGTCGCAGTAATCGTCAGAATCCTTTGAAGGAAAATCCCGATAATACGGAATAAATACGAGTTCCCCCCAGAGATCCTATCTATTTGCGTCGGCCTGGAAAAAGTGTTATCCTTTTCAGAGGTTAGGACGACGACTGTATATACGAAGAAAGGACAGAGCAGTAGTATATAGGATACAGCGCGCGCGAGCGCGGGCTGAGACAACAACGGAAGCCCGATGCGCTGGTCGTCGTTTTTGCTCCGAGAGGAGGAGCAGCCTCTCTCTCTCTCTCTCTCTCGGGGGGATATAATGTGGCCTCGGGGCGTTAGCACGCGAGGTAGTGCGCGCCGGTCGTCGGCGAAGAGATAGAGAGGGAGGCGGGTGTGTATACGTGTGTGTATATATATACGCGCTCGCGGAGCGAAGAAGATAGAGGGCCGGGATGAGAGAGAGAGAGAAAGGGTCGAAGCACTTGCTCGAGCAAGGGATATTGCGCTGCGCGCGCGGGCCCGGAAACTTTGCTCTGTCTCGTCGCCGTGCTGCTGCCCCTTTGCTCTCTCGCGTGCTCATTTCGTTTCTTTGAGGGCAAGCGCGCTTCGGATACCTACCGTAATACCTCCTCTCCTACGCCCTGTCGCGTCTCTCCACCTCTCTCTCACTTGCCTTTGCTGCGCGCACTCTTCTCATTTATTTGTCCTAGTGTCGTTTGATTGCAATTCGAGCGGCGCGGCTGTGGGACAGCCATCATCCATATTTCAGCTCCATGTGTTTCATTAACTCCTCGCGCGCCGCTTCTGAGAGTTGTAATCAATTTGCGAGGGTGAAACAGAGCCAGCGAGAGGACAAAGGCGCGCGCGCGCGCTGCGCTTATATATATAATACGCCCGCGAGCGCACGGTACCATTACTTTTGTGGAGGGAGGGCGGCCGAAAAAGCACAAACAAAGGCACAGTTAAATGTGAAATTGCGTTTGTAAGGATCGCTGTTATGAGAGCGCCAACACGACTCTCGGTAGAGGTATGTGTGTGGCAAAAAAGGTGGGTTTACGACGGCGTTGGGCATAGCTCAATTACTTTTTAGGGTGTCCAGTCCCGGGCGGACAACAAACAATAGGTAACTATTCTTATGTATTCGTTCATGCATGTTACAAAAATTTCATCAATAAATTGATATGATGTTACGTGTATCTACAAATTACATAGACATATTGTTTACAATTGAATACTAGAATAAATAAAATACTATTATGTAATATTTAATTCATTAATATACTACTTCACATTTGCAGTAAATGAGCAGCTCAGCTAGCGCAAGTTAAAAGCATCTAAGTCATTGACCGCTATGTCATTTCCTCTACGTGTCTGTTTCTCTTCTTATATGCTTCCCTTCTGTCATTCCGTCGTTTACACGCGATGAGCTATTTTCTTCCCGGAAGTACATCTCTCTTTTTGTTTTCTAAGTGCCCTAAGACCCACATTGTGGTAAATCAAAGGAAAGTATAAAAACATATTATGTATGTGTTCATGATATACTAACAATAAACGTCGTGTACGTTGAATTACTGTATTAAATCATGAAATTCCAGTAAATTTTTATAAAAAAAAAAAGTAGCAAAATGATAGAATTTATATTTATGTTTATAATATTTATGAATAATCGTGATTTAGTTACAAATAAGCATAACTTTTTTTTTAGAGAAAGGACTCCGAAATCAGTCAACGAAATATTTCTTTCTTTAATCTCTTTCATAATATATGTATACAATATCTAAATGTTTTATAATTTCTAAGATGCAAATGAAACGAATTCGAGGAACAGAATATGACGTAATAGAATAAAGAAGTAAAGAACCCAAAATATAAAAAAGCTAATGGAGCCAAGTGGGACAGCATAATTCGGAGAAAAGTTGAACATTCTACTTTTACTTCATCGATCGTCGATACTTCATTCATATTTCACGGGGCCAATTTAATTTCTTAGCTTGAACTTTGATTCTGCATGAGAATTGACATCTCAGATGCAATATCAATATTTAAAGTTATATCTAGTGTCTTTAGATTCTATATGTATTACATCTGGTTTTATTTAGTTATGCATTCATTTAATTCGAAAATGAATGAAAGAAGAATTTTGCTATTACCATTCATCTACATTTTTAAACAAAACTAGCAAGATCACGCGCGCTTCATGGTCATCATTTTTATTTGCTACATAATTCTAATTTTAAATTTGCTAAATGATAAATTTCAACTTCTTATATTTTAATTAATACTTAAATTAATTCTTAATTGATTCAGAGCTTGCGGCATAATATCTTTCAACCCAGATATCTTTCTGAAAGGGCCAAAGTGTGACTGGATCCAATTAAAAATCTTCTCTTAAAAATTTTTAAGAGTGCAGGTGTTAAAATGTAAGGCCATCGTAAATTATTACAATAAAATAACTATTCATTCAAAAATAAATTATTCTTAAAAATAAATGAAAAATTAGCTTACTTCGACTACGAAAGTTTGTACAATATAGTTTCCACAAAATAAATCGCTATATGAATTTGAAGCATATATAAATCCTTTAATTATCTCGTAATTAAGTAAGTGAAATCCACGTATAAAAGAGACTCCAACAGCGCTCGTCGAAACTATTCGAGAAAAAGATTAACCTCGGTCCAGCAAATAAACTCAACTCTTCTTTAAACCGCGTGTTTTCTCTAGTAATTATTCTAGCGTGCAGTTCTTGGAAGCGCCGTCGAATGCATTCTTCCTCTCGCCCTCTCTCTCTCTTTTCTCTCTTTCCTTTTTCGCTCTTCCCGCACCACCGGCGAAACTTAAAAATAGTTTCCAGGGCGACGCTGTTGCACATTCGCACTGGTGCACACACACGCGCGCGCGTGCGCAAGCGCGGGTGCTTTAAGCATCTCGTGCGCGCTGCGTTAAAAAAGCGCAGCAGAGGCACTCGCTCCGTCGTATTGCGCTTTTCTCACACGGGTAGGTGGGCATTTCGTAAAATGCTAATCCAATCCCGGCGCGAAGCTTCCGCGCAATTCGTTTCATCTCCGGGCAAGCGTAAGCTGCAGCGGCATAAAGTCGACGCGGAGTGTTGCTGGCGGGGGGGGGGGGGATGCTATTGTGGGAATGGGAGGACTGTCCGCGCGCGTCTACAATGACGGTGCGCGTAATTTTTGCGGTACTTTTGTCTCTGTAAGCAAACGCTAATTGTGTTTATCTTGCCGCTGACTTTCTGGAAAGTTATAAATAATTTGTTAGAGATGCGTAAATAATTATGGAAAACAAAGGAATAATTTTGCTTTAAAATCATTTTTTTAACTGTTACTAAATACAAGTAAACGTCTCTTTCTTTCATTGTTTTCTTTAAAGTTACAAATTGTAAAAAATTTTCTCGTAGCGAATTAATTTTTACTGAAAACAAAATATTGTTACTTGAAGAGGAATAGCCGTGTGTCCAAAGAATTCTGAAGAATTCATTTGAATTCATTTCCATCTGTATTACACGACATAAACAATACTTAAGGGTGTGAAAATCCTCATTACCTCAAAACTCTCAATTTGTTATGTCGTACCTATTAATATTTTACGCTATTTGCAGATGATCCTGTTAATTAATCGTAATAGTACATTTCGATACTAGTGCGTGAAAGTGATTTTAGCCTCGTGTGGACGTTTTCGCCCGAGCGAAGCGAGGGTGCAAAGACCACACGAGGTTAAGACGTGTACAAAGCTTGATTTGGAGCATACTTCTTTATTCGAGCGTGCGCGAAGTCAAGCTTTGCGCACGGAGTGTTAAAATATTTATTTTTCGCCTCGTTTCGCGACCCCGCGTCATCTCTGCGTGTATATTATATCTAGTTGATTCGCTGCTCGAATTTCTGCGCCTGACTACCGGCAATCGTTTATTCCGGCTCGCTTGGCTATCGTGGAACAGCTCGACTGGAAGAGTTTAGGGACAAAGTAGATTTCTATCGTAGAGACCAGTGATAGCAGTACGCCTCTGCACTGATGGAGAAGCATTGCGAGGTAAATTGAATGAGATGAGAGGAAAGAAAGGATTTCTTTTTATTTGAGGACTGTATTTAAAAAATGTGGATGAGGATCAGTTCGTAGTCGATAAAGTTTGTTAGAAAATCAATTCCATAAAGGTTTTTATCCATAAATATAATATGACATAAGATTATAGGTAGTTGAACTCTAATAGTTCCATCACGTTTCCTAAGGCAAAGACAGTGTCTCTGAAAATAAAAATTATTTTTATACTCTTCGTAACTTAAATAACATTTTACTATTGACAGTTAATTATGAAAGTCATTTGTTTAGCCGTTTGGAAATAAAAATCACGCAGCCATTATTATTTTGACTTAAATATGCTGCCGATTTAACTCTGTACCGAGATTTTTTCATCTTTGACATGCTCTTAACTTTCATATTAATGTTCTTCAATGTTGAGTGCATAATGGTTTAGTTTGTATACCATATAGCAACGAGAATAAGATTTCTTGTAAAAGCAATTTTTCATTAAGGATTAAAAATGAAAATTTTTTACATTAAAATTTAATATAAAGGGACAATGACAAAGTTATAGAAGCAAAGGTAATTAATTTATAAACTGTAAAATATTTAATCCTCAAGTCAATGTCTCCTTTTTCATTTCAACAAAGAACTACCTTAACGAGTTTTAACTAAGTAATTGGTTTTCAGGAAGACTATGCTTTTAATTTATAATAAACTACTTTTATAAATCTTTACTTAAAATACACAATTTGTTGTGTTATGTTTACAACGTATTTGTGTAAAAATTATTTTTACTGTAAACAAGTTCAAATAAATTAAATAAATAACATCGATATGATTTGATCAAACTGTTATTTCGACGATTCTATGCATATACACACCCACATTGATTACTCCTTTTTAAATCCAAGTGTTTCAAAGCAGAAATTTGATTTATGTCTGCGTCTATATCTCTCCAATACACGTACGTTTAGTGCGTAAGATGGGATTTTTCGTTGCGTCACTTCGCATAAGTTTGTCGCCCCTCTCTTCCCCGATGACAAAGAGGAACGTGTCGCACGCTACCATGGAAAATGAAATTTTCAATGACGAAAAGTTGTGCAAAGACAACAGAACAAGGTATATATAGTGGGTCAAACCGGCCGCGAGCGCGTGCAGCTGCTCACGCAGGAAAAAAGGGCACGGGCGCGAAATGTTGAAAGAAAAAAACGAAGACAACCCGGAGAGCCGAAGACATAAGTACAGGGAAGCGTACTGCTAGGAGAAAAGCATTAAGTGCGCAAATGTAGTGCGAGGAAAATAGAGAGGAGAGAAGGTGCCAGCACGAGCGGTAGAAAAAATTGCCGAGTAGCACTGAGCTTGGCAAGAAGAGGCTGCTGCTGCTGCTGCAAGCGCGTCGCTGCCTCTGTCTCTCGACTTTGTTTACGCGCGAGGGAGAGAGAGAAGATTACCGTGCACGGACTGCGAGAATCCTCAAGACTTCGCCTGCGAATCACTTGAACGCGGCAGTTTTACAAATTTCGAGCGAGGCTTTACCGTATGGTTAAGTGAACGGCGAAAAACTGAGTCGTTAGCGTAATGGTGGTGTTTTCTTTTTATTCCAGGCGGCTTTACTACCTCTTTATTGCCCAGTTTTTTTTTGGAAGGCTTATAACATTCTTTTCCATTAGCTATTGTATACTATTATGCCCCATTTCTTTAATAATACATTTTTAGATTATTATTTGCTATCAAGTATGAAGGTTATTTTATAAGCATTATACTATATACTTTATAATATAATTCTGAAAGTTAGTGTCGGGGTTTAATTTTGTTGCAAAGACATAACTTTTTTTGTTCGTTACTAGAGTAATAAGTGTACGCGCGTGTACAATGATCGCGTCATTAAGTAGTATATACATTTACAGCAGACTTTATATAACCTTTACAATAGTTTTGTACTTTCTTAACAACATAAAAAGTTATGCATTCCTTAACTTTACTGTACCTACTTGGTTTTATTAGACTAAATTTAATAAGCATTTAATATTTAATAATTATTTAAATATCAGTCGTGTGGATATAACTTTTAAAAGATAATGATAATCGTGTTAATAATACTCCTTTCTTGAAGAAATACTGGATTTAATCTTCGCAAATTGGCATTCAATTTTTCCTTTGTTATTTGCTTTAACATGACCATAAAATATAAGTATCCAAACTTATTATGTTTTTTTTCTTCTACTAATTTCATATAAAAGTCAAAAAATTCTTTAAAGTAATGAAGAAATAAAATTTAAATTTATGAAAAAAAATTGAATTGACTATTACTTCTGAAATTCTTTCAAAGGCGTAGGTTCATAAAACTTGCTGATCTACAGTAAATTATGCATTTTAAAAAATGTACCTGTATTCATTGCAAAGCGACCACATAATACAAATCTTTTATTTTCAATAATAATAATTTTCTCTCGCAAATTGCTTCAAGATAAATATAAAACACATGATTCGAATGCATGAATCCATTATGTATGCCCAGACAATTTCCCTCTAGTTCTGATAAATTTTGATAACAAACATAGCTACGTATCAATGCAGAAACATGAAACCAAGATGAAATAGTCAGATGGCAATGTATTTTCCACTCCCTGGAATAGCATCAGGAATAATCTTTGCCGTCCAATTTCTTACATACACGTAGAAAGCTTGTCGATTTTTTAAGCACAAAACTAGGAATAGGGCCGACGCATCGCGTTACGAGTACATGAAAGGGAGAGAGCGAGAGAGAGAGGAAGAAGAAGAGAGCGAGGGGAAGGAGAAAGAGGAAGAGACAGAGAACGGAGACGTAACAATACAAAACTAGAACATTTTTACATAAGGACATGACTACTACTTAAGAAAGCTTTATATTTTCGTCTTAAAAACCTTACAACATGGAGTATAATGCATTTTTTCGGTGAACTAACAAAAAACATAAACAAAATATATTTAAAATAAAAACAGAAAATTTATGCACTTTTATTATGATGACTATAATTGAAGCATCCTATACAGAAAACAGTCAGTCCAAGTAAAGTAGGTAAAGTCCATTTTGTCTTCACCTTTATTATCTCATTATTTACAACGCGCAATAAATTTGGCAAGTCATCCAATATGTTTCAAATGCATAACATAAAAGCACAGAAGCTGCCCGTATTCAATAATAATATCATGACCATAAATAAAAATTTATTTAAATAAACTATTATCTCGCGTGAATTATTGCATTGACAACGGATATATTTCAATTGGCGGCGGCTCTACTTCTCGAACTAGCGACACCTGCCAACGTGCGGCCATATTAATCGGCTCTTCACCACTCCAGCACTCCAGCCGCATAATTGCGAAATACCTTCCAGCCGACGTCGTTCTTCCTCGCTCCCTCTCAAGTGGCACCTTTCCACCCGCGAAAATTTATCGGCGCTCGCGCGCGCTTACGGCGTCGTACCGCGCTGTGCTCATATGAGGTCGTTCGGCGTATTCTCCACGTCCAGCGAGAAGAAGAGAGAGAAACAATGGCGACCGTTAATCTTCATTGTGCGTTATATAAAGCGCGAAATAAAAGGAAATCGGCCTGCTGCAGCTGCACCTTCCCTGCGCGCGCGGACACTTTAGACGCCGGAGGTCCGCAGGCGCGCAAACCGTGCGCGTTTTGGAAGGTTAAAGGATGAATCGTTCATCGCGGTAAATTTCATCGCGCGTTAGTTGTTTTTAGTGTGAATAGTAAAATTTGGAATATTACGGAGATGTTTAATGTCACATCTGCGGGATGTTGATACGTATATCTAGGAGAATGGTTTACTTTCGAGTCTGGGATTCAACTGAACTTTATGGTTATATATGCTTTAGCATGGACAAATATAAACAAAGCTATACAATACTAGATCATAACGCTTCGGAAAACTGTGTCTATCGATATTGTTAGTTTTATTTTAAGCAAATATTGAGGAAAAGTCTCTTTATTAAAGGCAAATCCTTCAGTCGTGAAAAGTCACGTGTACAATTTCAAATAAAAAAAAGACAAGTCTTTTATCAACTTTTTCAGAATTAAAAAAGTAATGATTCCTTTTAAAATTATAATAGTTTAAAGTTGAACACATGCGCAGACAGTATTACATGAGAAGTTTTCCAAAATGAAATAACATACATCACCTGTTATTCTCCACCAATTTTCACGAGCGTACAGTTTGATCCTCTCGTAAAGTACAGGCGAACATGGCTGGCAAATGCAAGTACACAGCTTCCGCACGAGAGAAAAATTAAATTACGCAGAAAACTGCGCGATAGTTACACATCTCACGTATACAGTTTCGAATTTCGGGCGCGGGCATGCGAGAGAGGGAGATCGAATTCATTCGGGTCGATAGAGGGAGAGAGAGAGAGAGAGAGAGAGAGAGAGAGCGTGCAACATATAGCCGGGTTATTGAGTCCTTACCGCAAGCTCGGATCGCACAAACGCAAAATATTAGAGTGGAGGGTTCGATTCGAAATTTCAAACTGGTGTATACGTTGAATGCCGGTCTCGAAATGGGTCGGGTTTCTGTATCTCTGTGTCTGAATACTTCGCGGCAGGGATTGGCATGAATTTCAGCGCCCGCTGGGCGTCCTCTATTTATATTCGCGTATATATAATGCTCTTCATTACGTCAAGAGACTCGTGAATGGATTTACAAATCAAGATTTAAAATTTTGAATTCAAAAATGTTTTTTGCAGAGCTTAAAAGGAAATTTAATACGGTGCATGGTGATTGAAATGTAACTCTTTGAAGTTTTACTATTCAAACATTAATTAGAGGGTTTTTAATAAAATAATATTTTTCCAGTTACGTCTCGAGGCGATGTATCGGTATTCTTATCGACTGGCGGGCGAAAAAGCCACGATGGCGGGTGGAAGGAAGCGAAGCAGCAACACATTTCGCACGTGTCGATAGGAGCTTTGTGTGTCGTCGCGACAGGCCCGCGGCGGATATTTTCTGGATGGAATCCCACCCGTCGGGTGGATGGGGGGTCTTTTTCATTCGCGGAAAAGTATAACCGTGTTATGAAAATCTCGCCGTCCGAAGAATACCGGGTGAAATGAGACGTTCTCGAATATAGCGAGAGCCGGAAGGACTGGAGCGCGGGCCCGCGCGGCAGCGTGCGAAGGAAGGAAAGGCGCGAGAGGAGTTTAGAAGTTCTTTTGTATCCTACTTTTATGGAGTTCTTTGGAATTACGTGCTCCTCACACGTAAAATATCATCGGGATATTCGTATTGCAATTTATATAAAGGGTAGAAGGAAGATTTTTCCTAGTAGAAATATCGTAAATCAGTGACGATATAGAGGTGTAGAGAGCTTTGGTGGAAAATATTGAGAACAGGCCACTGTTAAGAATCTTTTCTCCGAAACATACAAAACCTCTTTCGTATTAAAAGACTTAAAGAGTTCGTTAGTATACTACATTATTAAAAGTAGTTTCTTAGAACTAAGGAATCTACCTAAAAGTTGATATCATAAGCAGCCCAACTGATGAATTTTTCATTAGAAAATTTTCGTAGTTAAAATAAGTCTTCTTTCATAACTCTTTTAAAGTAAAAAGTTGAGATGCTTTATTATTCAATATATTATTTATACTATAACAATATATATTTAAATATCATTAGCGTTCGTTATACAATAATAATGAGAGAATCCTTTTTATGCATTTACTGTGCAAGCTCGTATAACATACTGTTCTTGTACGTCAACTACGAAATTCGGATAAAAAAATACTTCAAAATGAAAACTGAAAGGGGAGAAAACCCGAGCTGAAAAGCGCGAAATATCAAAAGAGACGTATCCAAGTGAATCTTAAAAGTGTAGCGTGACACAAAAAAATATAAGAAATACGAGGAGATGTCGCATAACAGGAGGGTGAGAGCAAGTGGACCGGAAAGAAAATGTGCACTCATATACTTCGCGCTCACCTCGCGAGCCATGTTACGAGGTCCCTCTCCTTTCTCTTTCTCTCCCTCTGTCTCCCTCTCTCGAAACGCGCTATATATATATGACACTCGAGAGATGTCGAATTCCCTCCAGATATACGCGACTTTTTTGCTACCGAGTCGATGAGGGATAATCGACAGGCGTTGAACAGTTCAAGTATCGCTGGGGATATATATACGATGCTCTTTTGGTGGGGAGGGGAATTTTCTTATCACGGCCGATAGTCCGCCCAATAAATTATCTATTTTTAAGGTGTACTCGAAACCGAGCTCCGCCTCGTCGGTTGTATATTTTATATACGAGGGTCTTGCCAAAAGAAGCCGGGACCCATTGAAGTGGGATTTTTAAAATAGGTCGCGAGTGGGTCTTTGGCTGACTGAGCTCGGCGGCAAAAAATTCTCTTACCTCGAGATATCAGATGTACTCGAGATTCATTTTAATTAAAATTTTTTTACGAAACGAAATATTCTCATATATTACGGGACGAACGTTACAATATTTGAAAGAATATAATTTTGCTTCATTCAAACAATGTAACTGTAATACTTAAAAACTTTACACCGTACTATTATTATTATGTAGATTACACAGGTATTTAAAACTTTGTACACTGCTATTTTCATTACACAGACGAGTACTTATCATCATAATTTAAATGCAAATAGCCCCATTGTTTACAATCTCCTTCCCGAATCTCTCTTTTCAAAGAGGCGCGGCGGCGCCGCGCGCACCCGCAGCACAACACGCCAACCTGCATTACCATCAGCGTTTCACTTGTCGCCGTAATTAACGGCATTCAAACTCTTTCTCGCGCACTAAGGACAGTGGCAATCCTCCCCCCGCCCACCCCCGAAGATGTTCTTCCGAGCTCATGCATACCTACACACACACACAGCCATACAGTTGGAATATATTTGCAAATGTGCGCCCGCGCCATTCGTCCCTTTCGGCGCGCGTACCTCGTGCCACTACCGCTGCACGGACTGATGGAAGTTTGCACAATTACTCAAGGAAGTCGTTAAGTAAATTAAGCCCCTCCTCTCTGGACGAGCAAAGGTCTCTCTCTCTCTCTCTCTCTCTCTCTCTCTCTCTCTCGGGCGCATTAAGTGGATTTATGGCCATTGCCCTATAGCTTTCTCAAATAGCGCGATACAAGAGGGGGCGGGAGGAGCTATAGGGTGAAGGGTTGCGCCCGAGCGGCTCGATCTGCACGGGCCGCTGCGCGCTCGCTGTTATATTTAGAGCGTGTGTATCGGCGAAAGTACGTTAGCTCCGCAGCGCGCGCGCTGGCGCTGACCAAACTGAAAATTAAATCTTCTGTGTATGTATAAGCGTGGCAAAGAGCCGAGGGGAAATATGAGCATCGAGGATGGGATTCGATTCTGGAGGGTCAGAGGGCGAATAAAGTCTGTGTCGTGAAGCTTGCGAGTGGTTACCGATGATACCGTAACAAAAGACGGCGAACAAAATCATTCTGGTGTGAGTTGATTAAAAAAAAGAACTTATTTTCTCTTGATAATATAGCAATTAAAAAGAAATTAATCTTTAAGATTCTACTCGATCGAAAGTATGTAGTAAATTTTTCAGAAACGTGGTTGACGAACAAATATCCCTACCTTAGAAGAAGAGAAATAATGTTCGTACTTATAAAAACAAATACAAAGTCATCTATCTTAGGATGGTTTTTGCAAAAAGCACGTGAAAGCCATTAAAGCTGAAAATTGCCAACCTTCCGTTGGCGAGACGTTTGCCAAAAGTACATTTTCTGACAATTTAACAAGGCAATGGTTTAAATCGAGAGCGTCGGCCTCTCGGATCCCCAGACGTCTCGGTCCTACGGCTCAGTCATGCGTGAGGGCAAAGGTCTAGACTTAATTAGCGGGACTCGTGCGGCTTGCTTACAATCTCGTCCGAGTCCCAAATTGTTCGCCCTCCCCAGTCCGCTAGTCCGCTGAGAGCGTCCCATTACAAACTGGATGAGTGGACATTTTCATTAAAACGAGAGCAATCATGCTTGGCCACAACAATTTCCACTGGACGTTATTATTTTCTACGGGCGTTAGTAAATGATCCGGCGATCAGACTGGTTTCTTTTATAAGTTTTTAGCTTGAAAACGTCGTTCATATAAGCAATTGTTAATAATTTATATAGGAATGGAAAGATCGATAGAGCTTTTACAATTCTGAAACCATCATGATGATTGGCAGAAAATTATATTATATGATTATAATTAATTTGTATCAATGATACGTCATGTCAATAGTGATGATAGTTATTAAATCAAAGAGTAATGCCCATTGTATGCATTATCATTTTGGTAATAGAAAAACATTTGATTGCAAGTAATGGTATTTAATAAAGAATGTTAATAAAAAAAACAATGTTATCTGGGCAGTAATTACAAAGTCAAGTAGAACTATGCCAAGTCTAGTCAGACACTAGTTTGCCTAATCTATATTATAGTGATATTGCGCTCCACCCTTCGTTTCTTATGAAGAATTCTTGTCAAAGAACCATGCAAACAGTGAGTTTTTGCTCGGGAACTTTAAAACTCAACATATTTCATTTTTAGACGATTCGACTGGTTGCCAATTTCCATTCACTGTGTGCGTAGTCCTCTTTAGGTAGATCTTTTCAATTTATTATTCTAAAAATATCACTGAAATTTCGTTGGTCTTGTTACATTCTGATTAAATTTAGTTCGTAATATAAAACAGTTATACATAGTAAACCTTCAATTTATGTCTCTAGAAAATATTATTAAGATTTTAAGTAATATTTTAAGAAATTGAATCAAAACTTAATTGTTATAAACTTGTTGAAATGATTATAGCTTCAGTCATCAGAAGACATTGTAAACAAATAAGCTATATTTAAATAGTGTATAGGGTAGATGTACCGGTACTGGCCACGTTAAGGATTCTTTTTTCACCAGTTCTGGTCACATAAAAATCCATTTAAGAACATGGATATGTGGTCAAAAACGGAGCAGTGGCAAAAACCGGTACGTTTACCCTATTCTTAGGATTTATTTCTTAGGCTCAAAAGAGAGCAGTACTTTCTTTCTTAGAAGATGACAAAATAGGTTTAAAAATCTGTACGTAACACTCTTCAGCACTGAAAAGCTAAAAATTGTAGGTTAAAATCATTAAAAATAAAGTTTAATATAAAATTGAACACGATTCACTCGCTCTTAATTACAATGAAGTTCTGCCATTTTTCTAGGGACCAAAAGCTATTTTGTGAAAAGAAAACATTTCTCTACCTAATGACAGATTATAGTAATTCAAGGCTTCACTCCGCTTCACCTACTGTGAATCTTTTAGAAGATCTCAAAAGTACACGTTACACTGAAATTACAAGGACAACTAAAAACTCTATTATTCTCCCCTCGGATAGAAAAACTGGTTTCACCACCCACCAGTCCAGGAACACAGCTATCAACTCGGGCTAGACCTAATGGCAGCGTCGCCGCAGTCGCAGCAGCAACCCTATACGCCTGCATATACCTATATATACCCTCAGCCGGCATCGCAGCAGCAGCAGCAGGTGAGGGACGTGCGCCCACGACGTGCTCTTCTCATTTCCGGCTTAATGACGTTGTGCGCCCTGGAATTGCCTCGGCCGACTCGCTCCCTCCATCTCCGGTGACGTGCTCATGCGCCCGAGACCAGACAATCCGTTCTCGATTTCGGTGCGCGGCGGCGGATAGACTCAGCGCGCCGGTTTATTAAGGATCGAGTGGCATACGCCGCCGCGGACTTTATAGTCCCGGAGTAATAGCCAGGCTACGGGATGATCCCTGGGATCAGTATTGTGATGGAATAAGACGGCGGCGCAGAGAGGAGAGAGGAATAATTTCGAGTCGACGCGGGGAATATGGCAAAATGCACGGCGCGATCCCGCGTGCGTTGTAATTAGTTGTTTCGCGGCTGGTAATTTATGGCCGCGAGAGCAGCAGAGGAATGCGCGAGAGCCGTTGCTCTCTCGGCTAATTGCGAATTTCCTCGTAAATTGTTCTGTGTGTGGATTATTTCATTGAAATTTATAACGCAAAACAGCCAGATATTATCGTGCATTAGTACTTGTTAAAAACGACGTGACGCGCGTTACGTTGATAAAGCGAATGCAAGGTATTAACGCGCTCT
>JAPYZP010007458.1:0-10695 GCA_030522985.1 Torymus sinensis
GAGAGATTTTTATCTCGGATATCTATTCATATACATAAATAATGCGTTCTACCTAGTACCTTTTAAGTGTATATCATCGTGTCAGGGAAACTCTTCACCTTGAAACTCGTTCGCAATGATTTTTTTTTTTTTTTTTTGGGTAAAATTGTATTTGAAATTCACTCAACTATAGAAACGAAGCGCTGACGTGATAATTAATTCAACTGTTAATTATTATAGCGTTTGAAAAACGGAATTAAAAGAGTTTCCAGCGAGGACTTTCCCGTTATGATTTGACCGACGAATCATGAAGAGGAAAAAGAAAGCTTTGGACCAAATCAGCGTAAAATGTGTATCTCAAACTCATATTTTAACACTCTTAGGCTAAACGAGACCGATAGGAAAGCGATATATATTGTTTTTACCTTCGTAGAGAGGAGCGCGCGTGCCGCGGAACGTATATCTATTATAAACGAACACACAAAAGTCGAGAGCGGGAAAACAAACGGGAGAACAAAAAAAAAAAGAAAGAAAGAAAAGAGCATGAGCGAAAGGCAAGGGAAAAGGAAACGAGGGGGTGGGGAGGAGATGAGAGACAAAAGGTGGACACTTTTAGCTGCGCGTTTTTCTCTCCCGCGTCTGTACGACACGCGCATTCATACATACAGACCCACACGCATACATAAATACAGACGTGCATCAGACACACCATTATTGTACGCGAGAACATTCTATCCAATAAGTTATAAACACACGTATACATACATATACATACACGTACACAAACACGCGCGCGCGAGTATTTTTGATACGTCTGAATTGATCTGTGATGCGAAAAATAATAAAACACACACACACTCACTCACATATACACACGTGCTATAATACACGTTGTCGCTTCCGCTTGAATCTTCGTTATGTGAGTGAAACGAATATTGTTAAAAAGAGGAAGAGATTCGAGCGAGAAAGAGAGAGAGAGACAGTATATGTGTGTTAAATGGGAGTAAATAGAGATGAAAGCGCGCAACGCGTTGTTACGTATAGTCAAAGGGTCGGGGTGAATTGGATATTTCGCGATGTCTATAATACAGTGTACTTATATTGATTTATCGTTTTGTAATAACAGGAGCATGCAATGCGAATCTGATTTTTATAAGAGAGAATAAAGAATAAGATCGTTCCCCTTTTTGTTTTAATTTTACATAAGTTTAGTGTTTAAAAACTTTAAATTGACGCCTTGATAAAACAATATGGAAAGAAGAACCGTGATAGGAAATAAGCAATAATTTTCTTTTATACCTTTAAGAATTGTTATTAGCTGCGTAATTTGTTATTTGCTTGATCAGCGAAAAAAGCAAAAAAAAAAAAGAAAAAAAAAAGAAGAAATCCGCATTGTGATGAATGTATAATTGTAAACGATCCGTTTGCATTTTTTTAGCAGTATAATTGTAATAGCGGAGCGGAAGATGAAACTTGTGAAATATCCAATTGCAAACAATGAGTCAATGAACACATATTATAAACTAAAACGAAGAGATCGAGAAGAAAACGCGCAAAAAATCTTCGATGCGGCTTCAATCGCCTTAGGCAGCATATCTTGACTTTTATATGTAATGAAAAAAATCTACACGTCGCTTAATAATATAATAAAGAAAATAATAACTAATCGTAGAGGGAACGTTACGGTGAGAAAATCGACGAGTTCGAAAAGTGGATTTATACACAGTCGAGAGATGTGAGTAATTGAACGAGGGAAAGTCGACGGTAACATTGTTGTAACTGCGAGAAAACAAGTTCCTTGCATTTGTAGTCGAGCAATATAACTGTTCAGCTTAAAATTGAGGTAGTACCTGCTGAAAAGGATATATAGCTGACACGTCAAATTCGATTAAAAACGAAAGAATCATATATAATTGTACTGCTTGAAATTTAAGCTGTCGAACTATATACCAAGTCCTAGCAATATTTTCTTGCAGCATATATATCGAACCAAAATGTTACGTCGACGTATAAAATATCGTTGTAGATCGGTGAGGCGATGATTGGACGATGAGCAAGCGCAGTATAAGTACTTCGAAAGAGTTGTATCGTTGGGTTAACTAGTACCGATATCGTCGAAGGGTATTTTTAGCTAAAAGAAAACTTAGGTCTTAGAAATTCGAAGTATTTTTTCATAAGGGAAATAAAAACTAGCATGGATAAAGATGAAATAAAAAAAAAACACTTTTAAATGTTCAATGACCAGTCGACCGCGACGCGCGTGGCTACCTGCGAGAAAACGACGCTGTCGATCGCGCGTTCCAAGGTAAAAACAATCAAAAATGACGAAATTCTCTAATACTACTTATTAACAATTTCGATTGGTGAGCTTTGTTTTCGAGGTAGGCACGTGCGCTCGCAAACAAAAAAAAAAAAAAAAAAAAAAACGAAAAAAGATGAGCTTTCGTTGACAAAGACGTCGGTGTAGAAAGAGTCAATTTTTTCGCGGGTCTTTCGACGAATCCTCGCTGTACGCCGAGTATACACGTACTCTTACATACATTTGACAAAAACAAATAAAAATGCGCAGTTTCCGTACCTGACATTAGACAAGAGAACAGGAGAGACGACGATGATGTTGATTGATTATATACATGGTGATGATGCGACCACAACAACAAAAAAAAAAACGACAAAAAATATAACAATGATTAATAGTCATATCTCGCGCGAGAGTCTTGTTCTTTAGTTTCTTTTCGGCGTTGTATCAGCCCAGCAAGTTTTATTCTTTGAGAGCGTTCGTCTGACGTACATTTATGCACCAAATGAAACAAAAATTAATAAAAAAAAAAAAAAAAAAAAAAAAAGATATTGAATGAATAAATAAAAATTCGTTCCTCCTGACACGTAGTTATTTTATTTTCCTCTCAAACTACTCTTTAATTAGGTTTTTTGGTTTCTACACAATGGTTTTAATGCGTTATTGTACTTTAGCTTTGGTCCAGATTATTTTAACAGGTATAACTATAGCTATCAAATAAATTAAGTCACGTTAATTTAGTGATTTTTTGTGACAACTTTAGTTCCTTATATTTTAGTGAAATTCGTGGAATATTATACATGATTACCTTGAGAAATACGAATACGTATAAAAGAAAACAAGAATTATGTATATCTGATACTATTTACAAATTCAACCTATCGGTGGTTTTTCAGAGCCTCCTCTATCGCTTTATTTAGCTTCAAATTTCGCCAGTCCAGTGAGATATTGTCAAGGTGATTATCAAAGTCGACTAGATTCCTATATTCCTCGTTCCTCATGACGTAGTACATTGCTTCTAAGAGACCAGCTCCTCCTTCAAAATTTATGCTGTAATAGAACAATATTTGATTTTTATTTTAACTCTTGCATACAGAAAAAGTGAAAAAATAATTGATTGTATTGTTAAAGCAATTGAATATAATAAATGAAAATAACTTGCCTAGACTTGTCCCTGAATTTCCATTTGCCATCTGAATGCTGTGAAATTCTTAAGGGATTTGTACTCATGCCAAGAGTCATTTCTTTATTATCGACCACTGCAATAACTGCATGATTGAAGTTTTCAGCGATTTTTTCTGAAATACCTCTGTGTGCAGGTTTGTCAGTACTGTAAAGTAGATGAAAACTTTTAATAGAACCAGAACATTTTTAAATGAATAATTAAATAATTTAAGTAGTATACCTGATGTCATTGATATTTTCATTGGCCAAATAATAACCTGCTATGACCAAACCTTGATTAGTTGCAAACTGCTCGACCTATAAAGTTAAAAGTAAAAATTACCAGCTTACTATTTAAAAGAATTATTTATTATTGAAAACAATCATTTAAACAAAAGATTCAAACTTATCTTACTCCAAAACACAATCAATGGCTGACAAAAATAATTCATAGATTCATAAATAATTTATAAAATGACTAAACTGTTTAGCAAACACAAAATAAAAAAAGCAGACAATAAATTGATGATACTCCATACCACATGAAAAGTATCACACTGTTTTAAAGACAAACATCAACAATGTCTAAAAAAAAGTCCCATAGAACTGATAGTAATGACCTCGCAGTTTTTGTGAGGTTAACCACATCAACCAGCTAAATCAAGCCTTTCGCACAAACATTATACTTATACCCCTTGCACACCACAAAAGCAAAGCCGAACGGGACTAACCATCGTCAGGGCGACCTCGGACATGGGCGACACGTGGAGACACACATGAAACAGTGGCACCGCGTCGACAATCTGGAGTTCGCCCGCGGACTTGCCGCTGCTCAGCTTCCCCAGGAGTAATCCATTAATCCCGCAGTGTGGATACTTGGCGGCGTGGAGGATGATCTTGGCGTACGCCCGCCCGGAGAACGTAATGTCTCCCATCGTCCCCGAGACAGAAACCCAAACACACAAACACTGATGCACGCAGTTGGACAACGACGACGACGACGCCCTTTCTGCGAGGTTATGATTTATTTACCCACCTTCTGCCACGTCATTTTGGAGCACCAGTCACGTGACACTCGAGGAACCAATGGCAGAGCGAGGGCTCGGTTGTCAGGGCAACCGTCAGCTGAGCGGCCTCGCGACGAATTCAAAACAAAGCGAGACAACGGAGTCGCTTCGATTTATGTGATGATGCGCCGCATAGGGCCATTTAAACGCGTGTGCAGGTTTTTTAATTAAAAAGGGGCGGATAAGTGAGAAAGATGGCGGAACGAGACGGAGGCTGGTTCTGGAATAGCTGCTCGATTCGCAACGATGAGTAGTTGAGCGGACTCGCTGGATTTTTCTGTAAGAGATATGCTTTGGTATAGCGTTAGCGTTAGCATTTTGTTTTAATAATAAGAAGGCTCCGAATGGACAATAATTAAATTTATTGCTAACAAAGTGTTGGTTTTTTAGGGTACAGAGAATTTTTGTTCGAACAATTTTTTTAATAACTTTTAGATTATTTATAATTATTACTATTATTTTTTTTTTTTTTTAATTTTAAATAGTAGGTTTTAGGGATTTTTAATGATGGTTTTGACGAATTTTAAGGGCCACGAATGCAATGGATGAATTGGATATCCTGTTATTTGGTAAAAATGATAAGGGAAAAGAGACTGAACCAAAAAAGAGAGTAATGTTTAAAGGTATAAATTCATATTTCATGTTCAATATTTGTTATTGATTAAAGATGGAATTTTTAGATTTTGAAAATAGTGATCCCCTTGGCGATTTAAATTTCTCGGATGACGAAGACTTCCAAGAATCTCTGAAAGAAAACTCTACAACTGTTATCAAAGACAGCAAAATAGCAAATTTATTTGGCATAAATTATGATGACGATCATTCTACTCCTATTAAAGATTCTGAAGCAAAAGACACCGAAGAGGCCAGGCCAAAATCGCCAGTACTTCCTGCCAAAAACCCCGTAGATACAGTAGACAAACCCACAGCCCCATCACAAGCACAAGAAACAGCTCCAAAAGAATCCGAATTACCTACCTACTTAAGACCACCAGCCAATGATCCAGTTGCTTCGAAACCAGAAAATCCAGCACCGATAAGCGCACCGAGAATGAAATCGATTTTTGACGACGACGACGACATACTCTCCAATTTGCCGGCAAAGTCCAAAGCGCCGGCCGCACCTAGTCAAGCGAAAAAGACTTCGCTGATGGAAAATTTGTACGGCAGTAGGCCGAAATCTAGTCCGCTGCTCGATATGAGCAGAACGAAAGATACATTTAATTTCGACGTGCCTGCGACCCGCCCGAGTCCCGGAGAATCTCTTACTGGTGAGATAATTTTATTTCTAAAATAATTCGGTCGATTGAAATATAATTGTAATAATTGTTAATAGGCTTGGGAACTGAGAGCACTAGTAAGACTTCAAGTGCAACTGGGTTTTCTTTGAGTGGACAAAGGGAAATACAGCCAAGGAGAGGTAGAAGAGCTTCAACTGTGCAGAATGATCCTCTAGGTCTTTTATCAGCATCTAGTTGGCAGGTAATTTCAAATACACACGATTTAATATTTCTGTTTTAATAAAAAATAATTTATTAACGTTCACTTTAGATTGATGATCCACCTAAGGCTGATGAGAAGAAAGCTCAGACACCAGCTGCAGAAGTGGCATCCAAATCTCCAGTCATACCAGAATGGCTTGGAGGTCCAAAAGTCCCAAAAGAGCCAAAGCAAGAGACAGAAAAAATTACTCAAAGTGAAGTTCTAACTAGCATGAAATCTGCTGAAACTTTGAGTAAAACTTCGTCAGCTTTGACCGATCCATCTATCATGACAACATCAGTGACTGCACCAATTATTTCATCAATGACTGGTAACAAACATCAAATATCTAAAAACCTTAAGGAGACCAATAAATAAATTTCATTACAAATTTTTTAACTAGGGATTGGAAATGTTGACCAAAATCTGGTAACAAAAATGCTGGGCATGGAATTTGATCAGCAGGCAGCAATGATAAACATGCAGCAGCAGGAACATGAGCTGAGGACAGCAGCAGTCATGTCTCAGCAGAGTGATAAGCTCAATTACATCTTAGAAATGCAGAAAGTTAAACTCTCTGAGCAGGAGAAGCAGTTCAACATGCTTATTTCTAGACAGATTGAGAGGCAAAGTGTGATTGAAGCTCAGATGAAGGCACAGCAAGATAGGATAGATGCTTACATACAAGTAAGGAGAAAAAAATAATGTATAAAAATATTTCATTTTTTATGATGTGAGGTAGTTAACAGAAAAAATTATTAGACACTAACAGCTCAGCCAACTGCAATATCTTCACTGCCCTTTGCAAGGACCAAAGAAATGAAAATAGATTATTTGGAGCATGAAGAAAGTAAGGTGGAATCAGAGAGTCTTATACAAAAGGTTCAATTGGAAAAGTCTTACTTGGAAAACACTTTGGACAGTTTGAGAGAGAAGCATGAGAAAGAAATATCTATACTTGAAGATTCCTATAAGTAAATTATAGTTTTTATTCAAAAGTAATTATTAAATGGATTACATAACTATCAAATTTCTTGTAAATTCAGAAAGCAAATTCAATTTCTTGAAGAAGCAATGGTGCACATGGAGAAAAGAATGCAGGATGATATAGAATGCCTTGAAACAGACTACAAAGTAAAGATCGAAAAGCTGAAAGAAGAGTTGGCTGAAAAGGAAAGAGCACACAAAGAGGAAAAGGAAGTACTTAAGGTAAAATGAAAATTAAAATTAATATATTTTACTGGATAAAGTTACTATTCATAATAAAATTTAGGAAGAAAATGATAAACTCGTTCACGAAATTCGCGAACGTCATTATAGAAGTTTAGAAATTCTACAAAAGGAGCACATTGAAACAATTGAAAGGATAACAAAGTCTAAGGAGACTGAACGTCAAGCAATTGAAATAATGAGAAGTGACGGTATAAACGTCGAAAACGTATTGAATAAATCGCAAGTAATTGTAGAAAATCTTGAAGAAATGCAAAAAAGATTTGAAACCAGGGATAATAGCTTTGTTGAGACTCAAAATAGCCATTTAACAGTTCAAGAGAAAAATATAGAATGTTAGTAAACTTCAATCATAATTTAGTATATATTTCAATCTATTTACTATGTTTTTACTATGCAGATTTAAAGGAGTTACTTGAGAAACAAAAAGATGCATTTGTTGATGAAAAACAAAAACTATTATTAACTGTTCAAAAACTTGAAACTGACACTGCTGAATTAATAAAAGAATTCCAAAAACAAAACGCTTGTTTCAAAGAGAGTGAAGAAATTCTCAAATCAAAAGAACATGCCCTTCTAAGAGATAGAGAAATTTTTGTTGAACAGACTAAATGGGAACGTGAGAGATTACAATCAATGAGAGATGCATGGACAAAAGAAGAAGATAGACAATTAGAGTGGCTTGCCCAAGAAAGACAAGCTGTAGCTTCAGAAAGGGGAAAGTTACAAATTTTTAACAGAGTGAAAATTGGAGTTGATGAATCTGCTAAAATAGAAGTAAGTACAAGACCTAAATAATACATAATTTATTATCTGATTATTGATAAATATATTGAATACTTGATATAGTTAGAGGCAACAATAAGAGCTGCTCAGGAAGCTGCAGCAATTGCCAATCAAGAAAGACTGAAGTGGCAAGATAAGCTAAATGAACTGGAAATACAGAAAAATTCCATTAAAGAAAAGGAAAATCATCTTATACTAAAAGCTAAAGAACTACAAGAATTTACACAGGTTTGTAAAGTAACTAGTTTAATGAATCATTTTTTTTTAATAGACTTTACATGAATGATATAAAAATTAATTTTCAAAATCAGTCAGCAGTAGCTAAAAGAGAAGAAGGACTGCAGGCTTTGAAACAAGCACACTTTATTGAAGAGCGATACAAGGAAAAATTCAATCAATTACAAAAACAACAGGAGTTGTTAACTGAAAGAGAAAGCAAAGTAGCAGCTGAAAAGATTGAGTTAGCCAGGTACAATTGATAAAGTTAATTCAATTAATGAACAAATAATGTTAATAATAACGAATTTTCAGAAAAAGTCTATCACTTCACATAAATGAACTAAATGAAATGCCAGAAAAAGATGTATTCAGTCAAATTGAGAGTAGACTTAATCAAGAAGAACGATCCCACATTTCAGAAGTGCCATCAAGTACTCAATACAGAACTCATTTTAAGGTAATTTGAAGGTATTTTAAAATAACTGAAAAAAAAAATTAATAAAAGATAAATTAAATTAAGGAAAAATAATTTTTCAGGATATTGTAGATCCCCATCTTGTTTTGTTAAAGTGGGAGTTAGATAATAAGTTGGAAGGTGCAAAAGCTTTTTCTACTAGTTGATAAGTATAGAATAAAATGAATTGTTATTTTTTTATGTAAAAATAAAATCTAATTAAAATTTCATCAGTTATAAATTTTTATCTTACCTTATAGTAAGGTTTCTAACCTTGAGATCTATAAATATAATTGGCCTTTTACCTTGCCTTGAATGAAGTTTAATGGTGACATTTATTATCTTTTTTACAAAATTTTACAAATTTATGATTTGCCTATTAATATTATGCTTTTTTTTTAATGTATAAAAATATCTAATAGGATTGTTAACTGATAATTTAAAAAAATATTGAATATTATAACAACTTCTAATAAAATGACAGATTAAACAAGTTAAAAATTGTAAAATACAAAATACTTTAATATACATAGTTACTGCTATCTACATTTATAAATGTTAGATTTTTAGAGATTTATTTAGTACAAAATGTATAAAAAATAAATTAATCACTTTGATAAAATGTTTAAAAATGTTGTATACACTATTTATGTAACAGCTGGCAGTTAGTTTTATAGAGATTTAATCATCAGGCTTTTGTGTAGCTGGAAAACCATAATATGGAAAATAAGTATCTATGTTTTTATTTATAGGTAAAATTTTGTTACTTACTGAGAGTTTCAAAGTTCAAATCTATTGGAGGGATTTTAATTTTATCTAAAAATAAAAAAAAATAAATTTAATATAAATTCATAAAACATTATTATCTCAGGAATTATTAAAAATTACCTATGTATTGATCACACAATTTTTGGAATGAACCACTATCATTCAAGGCATCCTTCTCTGAAATATTTTCCTCTTGATTAACATTAGTTTTATCATCTGTAGTACTTTCTTTTGAGTTTTCATCCGTTTTGCTCTTTGATGCAGGTGACTGTAATTATAAAAGATTTTATATAGCTAAATATTATCTGATTAAAAATAAAATTATATACTTTGGAAATCAAATTATATCATACATTATTTTGTTGGTCTTTATCAGATGTATCAAGTCGGGATGTTTGATTCTCGTTTTTGGCATCTGTGAGGGTGGTTAGAACATCCACAATCGACCTACAGTCACACATATAAAAATGTATTTAAAAAATGGCTACAACAGATATAAAAAGTTTATACTTTTTACATACAAGTTCTTTAACTCAGGTACAAGTATGTCACTCTGATCGTCAATCTCATCGAGGGTCTTCTCGATCAAAGCTTTGTTGGCTATCAGTTCATCCAGATTATTGATGATAATGTCCATCTGCCTCTTATTCTCCTCTGTAACCAGAAAACATTTTCAATAACGTGAAAATTCACATGAGACAATGAACCCAAGAGGAAAAATTAACCTTTCAAATTGATGAGCTTCTTCTGCAGCTCCTTGAACTGTTTGTCCTGCTCTGCCAAGCAGTTCTCATCCACTATCCTTTGGACCTCCTCCTCGCCCTCGAGCTGGACCAGATGATCTCTCACCTCCTCCATGTTTTCGTAGTAGACTCTCTCAGTCTCGCACGACGAACGTTATATTATGAACTCGCAAAATTTTAAATAAACTCGCTCGGGCCTAACTTAACCCGTATCCAAAACACTCTACTCATCAATCTTCAACTTGCTAGCCCTAGCCTGCTATACGTTATATATTTCGCACACGCTATATAAATGCTCACATATATATCGCGAATGTATAAATCTATGTACGCGACCGTCACGCGTGTTCGGGACCGTCAGCGCTGTGCGCGCGCGATTAATTCATGCGTTCGCAGTTTCGCACGACGAGTAAGCGCCGTATTTAGGGGCGCTCTACAATACTAAACTGCGTTTTAAAGGCAATAATTAATTCGATTAAATCCCGTGTGATGACAAATGATTAC
>JAPYZP010007464.1:0-11144 GCA_030522985.1 Torymus sinensis
ACATTAAAAGTATGGTTTTCTAACTAATAAATCCTGATATTTCTTAAATAGTTAACAATATTTCTTAACAGTTAACAATATTTCTTAATAATTAAGTAACATTCCTTAACAGTTAAGAAATTCAAATTTCAAAGACATAGTTTCGTAACTATTAAGAAAGATTATTTAGCTGTTAACGAATATTCGTTTGTCCGTATCCAACCGTCCGTTCGTTTACAGTTAATGACGTTCCTTTAATGTTAAGATTTTCTTCTCTCTGTGTATCCGTAAAATTCGATTTCAGACTCATTTTTTATTTTTTGAACATATAGGTCCGTGAAATCGCATTTTACGAACACATATATAAAAAAATTTGTTCGACACACGTGCGAAAGATGTTTGTACCCTCGTGTGATTGCCATCCCCGCATCGCTCGGGCGTCAAACCTCACACTCGTGCTAGAATCCACACTTCCGTACTTGTTTCGAAAACTATACTATTTCCGCACAATATTATTAAGAATCGGGCGCGAAAGCGTCGGAGCAAGCGTAAAAGTTACGTCCAGTCCGATATTTTTGCGCCCGCTAGTCGTAAAACGATGAAGTATTTTAGACCCATTTTTGAGGTACAAAAAACGCGAAAATCGATTCTGTGTTACCAAAAATATTATTTTGTTCAATTTCTATAGTAATTTAAAAATTTAGTATGCGTCATATTGGGCGCCCTTACTCCAGTCGTTGTCTCTTTCACGTTATATTATCATTTATACAATAAACTACATTCACTCTATTAAAACATTATGTGTGGGACATAACATATTATTAATATATCAACAGAAAATATTAAGTTAAATTCATTATCTGAAAGCTCCTACGGAGGGATCTACATACAGTCAGATAAAATGAATCAGCCGAGGTTTTTCACGTATTACCGCACTACTGTAGAGTCATAGATGAGGGTTGTAAGTAATTCTACAGATACGCACCACATACATAAAAATCTCATACTTGCAGAAATTCCTATTTCCTAACTATAAAATTATATTTTTATCAAACATCCTAGTCACTTATACCTTGCTGTTGGTACGTGAATTAGGAAGCACCCAAAATACACACACACCCATACACAGATCTTTTGAAAGAAATAGCCTGAGAGATCTAACGTGAAATGTCCCTATAAGTCCTAATTAGGTAATTACAAAATATATTAATATTTCAATGAATATCAATCTAGCAAAAGGAGTAGATAGCATATTCAAGAAACCAAATAATATTTTTATGAAGGTGAAAGTGAAAGACATACTTTTTGAAGGATTTACTATTGATTGTAGAGTGAGTGATTTTGCCGGCTCAGCAGTGTGCAGTGAAATAAATGCTAATTACGAAAAACTACGATTTAAAAAGTTGGAGGAAAATTTATTTGCCATGTCATTATGGGGACCGGTACGTTACCCTTTAAACTATTACTTTACGTTTTTTATAGTTCAGGAGCTATAATGACACATTTTTGGGTATGATATTTGTTATAAGCTGCAAATACAATTCCATCGATAATGCTGCGTTCAAGATCTATGAACACGCAAGTAACTGATGATAATAGTAGTTCCGCAAACCTGTGTGATCTATTTGAGTTTACGAAAATATGTTACTAGGTCTCAGACTATAAGCGGTCCCACGTTGCTCTTTGTATTCCCTGATAAAAATATATCAATCTGAAATGATAAAAGACGTAAAAAAATGTTCAGTGATGCAACGAAACTAATTTTCCTGTTATTAAGTATCTCTCATTTAATACCAAAAAATTCATTATTGAAATTATATACTGTATTTTTACTACATTTTTGTAGCTTTACATTAATGTTGTTAAATACTTTTGATAGAAAAAGAAACGAAAATAATAATTTCTCTGTTTGATTCTACTCCTGTAACATTGCTTATAATTATGTTTATTAATAATCATTATAACTATTTTTCATTGAATGTGAGATAGTACCTGTAAAATAGTACAGTTCGATACGAGTGTGGAAGAAGTGATTATTTAGCTCATGTGACGTTTTTCGCACGGGCGAAGCGAGTGAGACAAGTCACATGAGCTAAATAATCTTCTTACGCACCAGTTTCGAACCGTATGTTATACCACGAGAGCCGAATAATTATATTAAAATTATGATTTTGAGATTAGAGTGGTATAAACATAATTTGATTTAAAACAAACATTCTTTTTTATTACTTTTTTCAATGAAGCTAATTAATAAAATGGTCCGGAACGCAATGAATTCTCTTCGACTGAGAATATAATTTTTTTAAATATTAAATGTTACGCATTATAGGGAATTAAATAATAAAGCGTGAAAAAATAAGAGACAAGCGGGGGGGGGGGGGCAAACCCACTGACCATCAGTTTGATAATATCACGTTCAACCACGGAGTTAAGATTGCGATGCCATGTCGAGTGCATCGTGAGCTAGTTATTATTTTCTAACGTGTCGGTCTCTTGTCTTCCACGTTGTGAGAACGTCGGCGAAAACCTGCGTGACATAAAATAAACTTCATCTAAATATTGTAAATCGTTTCTATGCATAATATTAATTACAGATGAATGCTACTGACTCTAAGAGCAGACTTCGTGTTTATCGAGGTATTAAGAATTTCATGGATGTTGGCACCGTCGTAGAATTCGATAACAAACCAAATATGGCAACTTGGAATGATGATTATTGTGACAAATTTAATGGAACTGATGGAACAATCTTTCATCCATTCTTTGAGAAACACGGGAGAGAAAATATGTATGCATTTTCTGGAGATCTTTGTCGAAATATGATCTGCTACTTTGATTCAAACACCAAATATGCTGGTACGCATATGTTTATCATAAATTTATAGAATAAATTAAATAGTTTTAATTAATTTTTTTACATTATGAAAATTCTAAGAAATTCAAAAGTAAATAAAAGGTTACAATACAAGATTGATTAATGTAAGAAGTATGGGAAGAAGTGGATCCTTTAAGGGCCAATCTCAATTACACATGTTTCATTTTCAAATGTTGCATCGTTTCGTCAGGATGTTTCCTTGATCTCTTCAGGCTTTATTAATAAAAAAATATTAAAACAAATTTAGATAAAAAAAACTTGATTAAAGGAAAAAGAACGGTATAAACAAACACTTAGACAATATTTAGCAATACATGGTTCTCAGCTGGTAAACTCTGTACCAGCGGTGTCGAAATGGTATAATACGTAGTCGCAAGCATAACGAGTATTTATATACAGTCGAGACTGTTTACATTAATAACGGAGTTTTCTAATTAGCTTTTTGCATATGTAACTGAAATTTGAATAATCCTTATCGAAAATCTGAACGATTTTCCAATCAATAGTATATGTGACTTATTAATCGCATGCGTTGCTACGGTAGACTTATTACTTTTGTCTTTTTCGTCTTCCGTCATTCGGGCTCTTTTTTCTTTCTCTATGTACGTCGCTATTTCTAAATCATCTAATATTATCATATCCGTACTCATAGTCCCAGTAACCCACAGGCGCACCAAAAATCTGGTTATAAGTCGTTTGATTAAAATTGAAAAACGTATTGTCAAGTAAAAATTGTTTTGCGGCTTTCGTGGAATATGAATTTGCATTTTTTACATTGACGAAAGCTCAGCGTCGGAGAGCATGAAGGATTAGGTTAGGCTCGGAGAATAAAATAATAGGTACAATTATGAAACGTAAAAGCGTCCCGCGGTAATTAAATACATATTTAATTAAATAAAAGAAAATAAGTTTCTCAGGAGAGAGTTATAAAAACGATTCGGCATTATCGAATTCGGGTGAATCGCGGAACCGGGCGAAGTCCTCGTTATAGGAGTTCCTCACCCTTTTACCCCGTGACTCCAAAAGTGTTCGGAGTGACCCCTTTTTGCACATAGCGACGGAGTCGCTGCGGCGAGGGTCAGGCGTGGTCCTCCAGAAGAACCTGACGAAGCCAGGAAGTCCGTCTGGCGCGGAGCGCGGAGAGCAAGTCTGATCCAAAAAAATTATGCTGAGCAGAATACCTCGGCAAGGGTTGAGGGCGAGTTTTCGCGCTTTGCCGATGGGCTGTAGTTGAGTGCGTGAGTCCCCTTCCCTCGCGGTCCGAGGCGCGACCGGTCAGGCTGGAGGCGACGGCGCGAGCTTCCTCGAAGCTCTAGAGTCGCGTCGCGGTTTGCGCTACTGAGAAAAAGTCGACTCGATCGTTTCCTCGAAGTTCGCTCCAAAAATAAAATAATCTTATTTTTCGCACGGACGTCAATATATTGTGTGCCTGTAACATTTATCTAAACTTTCTACAATTAAATTGCACGGTATGTCAATAAATAACGAGCAAACCTCTAGGGATAGAAGTACATATTTGTTAGATATTAACATCCTGATGAAACGTAGCAACAGTTGAAAATGAAACTGGTGTAAGTTTTTTAGATGGAGACTGGCCCTCAAAGGACAAAATTCCTTAAAATGTAAGAAGCTAAAGAGCTGAACATGCTAAGTACATAAACTTAAAGTGTAAGCCTGTTAGTCGATCAGGAATGTTACTTTACATCATAATAATAAAGTTGTTGCTCTTATTAAACTTAAATTTTAATATACTGTCTTCAGTAATGTTTAAAAAGCATAACATCGTAGGTCTAAAGACGCTTCGGTACACCACAGATTTAGGAGTAGATCCAGAAAATAATCCCCTTCATAAATGTTACTGCAGAACACCGGGTTCTTGCCCAAAGAAAGGCGTCTTCGATACATATAGATGTACGAATGCACCGGTGATCATTTCCAATCCGCACTTTTACATGGCCGATCCTTATTATTTGAGTATGGTTGACGGCTTGAAGCCTATAAAGGTAATAGATAATAAATTCTGTTAAATCTTTTAATTAACTAAAATTTGTATTGATACTGTTCATTAAATTGTAACTGTCGAAAGTTAATATATACACTAATATATTCTATTTAAGTATTTAAGTAAATTAATATTTACTTTTTTTATAGGAAAATCACATGCTCATCATTGATCTTGATCCATTCACTGGTGCACCACTTCATGTTCATAAAAGAGTACAGTTTAATATGTTTATATCGAAAAATGAAAAGTTTAAACTAATGAAGAATTTTCCAGACGCATTGCTACCTCTTCTCTGGTTCGATCAGATCATTATCTTACCTGATTATCTCTTGAAAGAAATAAAATTTGGCCATACCCTGAATAACTTAGGACTGTAAGAAATAATATTTTCTGTATTTCAAAAATTACATTTAACACACTTGGAAAATAAATGTTTTTAAAAATTACACTTTCAGTTTTTCGCAATATTTCTTCATGTTCGCTGGATTGGGAATGTGTGGATATGCAGGCTTTAAACAGTTTCAATCAATGCAAAACCCTGAAAAACATAATGAAAAAGTAATTGTGACAGAACTAAAAAATGATCACAAGATTGATAACTCTGAGAGTAAAATGTCACCAAACATTAGTACAATTCAACCAGCGGCAGTGCCACCGCAAATTGATTAGTGTTATAACTGAACTTCAACGAGTTAATTAAAACTTTTTTTTATAATATATTCTATAATTTTTTTTCAATTACTTAAGTGATCAATTCACCAAGCCTCTTTATTACAAAAATATACTTATTTTTATATTTGTAGTATTAAATAAATTGTAGTATTGTTCATTGTGCAACTAGGGAGGAAAGTTAACCTTTTCCATCAAGGATGAATTGGAAAGTTGACTTTTTCTAGCAAGGATGATACGCGAGTACTCAAAATCATCACCCAACTGTTCCCTTGTTACACATCGTACTTTTTTGAATAAGTGTAGGACCACTCGACTTTCTATTCTCTTTTCTATACAGGAAAGGGTCCTTTTTCATGCACAGGTTGAAAATAGTACATTTCGACCGGGGGGAGGGGGAACTTACGCACTAGTTTCGAACAGTATTTTACACCACGAGCGCCGAAAAATCGTACCAAAGTTGTGATTTTGAGGTTAGTGGTATAAAGTGCTTTTTCAATTCGTGGATGAAAAAGCCCTTTTCTTTCATAGAAAGGTGAATGGAAAATTGAGCATTCCGAGCGTCTAGCTCGATCACCCATCCACCTTTCATGCAAAAAAGGTCCTATTCCTGTACTCATTAAGAAAATTACTATATGTGTAACAATTTAAGGAAGTGCTCCTGATTACCCACTCGTGCTCAATCATCATCTTCGCTAGAAAAATTAAACTTTCCTCCCTAGTTGCATAATTCGAATTTGGAACATAGATTCCCATTGACCGATTCTATAAATACTATTTTATATTCTTATTGTATATTTTAAAACATGTAAATATTTAATTCGCTTTACTGAATAAATATTTTAATTGAATAAAAAACTATAACTATTGTGAAAAAATCTAAATCTCATGTAAATTAGAAATAATAGTAATTCTTTACAATCAGTTTAAAGGTGTAGAGTCATGGTCGTGTATAAAGAAATTGCATTTATATACCTGAGAAATTCTGATTAAGTTCATAATTTTAAATCGCACTTCACATATATATGCGAGTGTACATAAGAACTTTTTGCTTGAATGTCTATGATTCAGTGTCTCAGTGTGTGCATACATTCTTGAGGCTCTACTCGATAGAAGCACATTATCCCTGTTCAGTCTCTCGTAGCTGCTCATACCGGTGCAGTGAGCTTTTTGATCGTCACGTTACCATTTATTTTTTCATCTATATAATTTTGTACATAACTGTGAACTTCTATGTTTTAAAATTTTCAAACACGAAATATTATTTTGTTTTTTTATAACTTGTTTTTATTTAGAAAAGTGTAACAATATATAACAGTTACTCTAATCTAGTAGCTCTTTCGATTGTATAGGGCTCAAATAATCTGAATATTAAATTATGTGTAATTCAACCTAACTCGAGCTTTAAAAATCTCGTAAAGTGGAAAATATTATAATATTAGTTTTGTGTATTATATATATTATTATTAGCTTATATTCGTATCCATATCCCTAATTTTTGTTTTATTACTATTATACAAAAATATATATATTCGTGAAGTCCTCAAGATAAAATAAATAAAATAATGTTTAATTAACTAAAAATTAATAATAATTACTTTGAATCTGTTCATATGAGTTTTAGAAATTTCTTATTTTTTTTTTTAAATTGATAAATATAGTTGATTAAAATTATTATTTTAACATTTTTTTAGGGAGACACATTAATTTAATTCGATATAGATTTTTTAATTTCTACATACGAAATAGTGACATTTTAGAAGACTCTAATAAAGTAAAAAAATCTAGTTGCTTCTAGTTAGCAGTACTGCGACATTCTGTGAAGAATGTTTAAACAAGTGTGAACAAAAATTTGAAGTGTGAAATTTTTATGTGAACAAACAATTAAAATTATATATTTTCAACAAATGTGAAAAAATCCATAATACTGATTGCCGCATCAAGAATAGCCCTTGCGAATGCTAGGGTGCAACTTCGGGATTCCAGGAAATTTCGACTGTTTCTGAAATTCTTGAACGAGCTTATTGAAGAAGATAAATCTACAAAAATGGTTATGCCGAAAATGAAAAAGATGGGTATTATCGGTGGGTGTATGTTCATGTTTAGTATTATTTTCAAAACTGCTATCTTTCCGGCTGTACTTAAATCAGAAGTTAGAAAGGTATGTTTACAAGTTAAGATTTTTTATGTTAATAATCTATATTAACTTAAATAGCTTTTTGTTTATGAGATTTTTTATAGACATAAGATAAATGGATATAGAAAACATTGCAGTAGATATACGAACATTATTTTCAATATTTCTAAATTTTTACAAATAAAACTTATTCTATTATATTTTATACCAGTATCCACAGTTCGTTCTGGTTAATGATTTATTTTAAGTTGCAGATCGCTTGATCTTAAAGGGGGGGGGGGGGGGGGGGGGGGGGTTATGGTGGGTAAATTTCTCTTGTTCATCTTTAAAAATTTTATTTTATAAAATACGAAATATCTTCCTCCATATACACAAATAAAGGTTTTTTATTTAATTTTTAATGCTAATAGTGGCACAGTAGCACGTACGGAGGCATTTCCTTTTGGAGGTGCTCTACGGCTATCATTGGAACAATTGTAATTCTGTAGCTAGACCGGAGAAGAAAATTTAGTAAATGAAAAGTAGTTAAAAAACACGTTGTGGGCGAAATACGGTTTCTTATGCTTTTTTCCCGTCTGCAAAGCGCTATATTTACACTCTTGACGGTCCGTATGCGAAACATAGGTAGTCCTTCGCGCATAATTCGACAAAATAAGTGAATGACTATCACAAAGTGTCACGATCTCTCCTCTCCCTTTTACTTGAGAATTATTTTAAAGGAAAAGGCACGTGTTTACAGAAGCTCTTTTCCGATTCAAATAAACAACAAAACATAACAGTTCGTATACAGGCATTTCAAAAACTTGAGCGCACTGCCGCGAGAAAGTTATGTTAAAGTTTTGTTAATCAAAACGTTCCTATAGCGTCGGTTAATGAATTTTTCGATTAGTTACGAATTATACGATATCAAAGAGCAATATTCGCAAGACGTCCGTACGATTTACACACTTGGCCGGCTCTTCGTATAGTCGATCTTTACCGGTGTGTAAAATTGTACTTTACGCACTATAGTTGTGAATATTGCTTTTTGATAGGGGGCCAAGAATTTGATATCGTATACTATACTTTTTCAACCAGAGGGCGCCAACATTTCACTTCTTTAATGCCAGTTTCGGCGGGTGCAGAGTGACCGATTCTCGCCATATGGCGCAATGTTTACTACTTGCCCTAGGGCGCAAAATTAAATACAAAAATACACCCATTTTGCACCCTAAGGCGGGAATCGGTCACTTTGCGCCTACTAAATTGGGATTTTGCGCCCCGATGTTCAAAAAAAATTATTTTCACGTACTAGTATCGAAATGCACTATTATCGCCCGTATCGAACCTTATTTTTCGATACTGCGTGCGTAAAGTGCTATTTTAGCGCACGATTGCAAACATAAGCTTGCTGAAAAGTAGTATTTTAGCGCGCGATGGCAAACATAATCGTGCTGAAAAGCTGTATTTTACGCACGGAGTGTCAAAAAATAGTATAGTCGCAACACGTCCACGAGGTAATCACCTGCTTCCCGCATTAGTTCCACATATACTATTCTACATAAGTTTTGCTAGTCAAATATGGTATAACACAATTATGGTAGTTTGAAAAAAAATTTTGATTTTTGCTCTGAAAATTGTTTCTTTTTTGCTGTAAAAATGAAAAATTGATCGATCGAAATAATTGTATATCCTTCACCAGGAAATCGTATTACGAAGGTAGAGTTAAAATTTCAAGTAAATTGGATAAAAACTGATCGAGTTCTACTGCAAGCCGATTTCAAAAACGCAGTTTTTAAAGTCTAATACTTATGATGCTTTATCTGCTCCTATAGTGAGGTTCCATGACTTTTTAATAAAAAAAAAAACGATATATGTTTTTAAAATAATAATAAATACGTCGTTTAAAAAAAAAAAAAAAAATAAAAAATAAAAATGAAAAAAAATTGATTTGTCCAAAAATGTCAAATAAATGTAAACTCCTAAATTTGATTGTCAATAAATATATTGTAAACACAATATTCATAAGCTTTTATTGACTGTTTTGATTATGAATGATTTTTAATCTAACAAATAACAGACGAATACCTCAAAATTGCAATCTTTTTATAGTTTTGGTATAATTATAAACATGCAAAAACAACGTAATAATACATAGTACATACATTATGGATCAAGGGACTAAGGTCGTAGATTATTCCCATGGTTAAGTTCACCCAAGGGAACGATCGTCTTTCATCCCGTGTTACATATAGAACTTTATTCCCAGCTCCACTCTGGCCACTTTATAGACTTGAAAAGTTATGTTGTATTTATGTGTTATAATTTCGTTTGTTTTAACCAAATTCATTATAAATCAGATGCCACTTTTGCCCCGCTCTTCAGGCTCTAAAGTGGACTATATAGTGGATATAGGAATAAAATTATTTAACGTAATAAATAATTTTAATCACTTTTTTAAATTACTTTTCACCGTTCATAATTAGAAACTAGATAAGTCAATAGTTTAAAAGTTTAAAAAAAAAATTGGATATTGTTAATTTTAATAGTTTTTTTATTTCATTATTAAGTTGAGTCCATTTGAAATCGTGTTTTTTTATACATACAGGCCAGAAATTGCTACATTTCCGAGCTCGTTATAGCACATAACAAAGCGTTTTTTTTAATATACTAGCTACATTGAACGTGCTTCACGCGTACTTTTTTATTTTATTTTATTTATTTTTTATTAATTTGAGGGTACATGATCGAGTTAGTTTCAATTTAAAAGTTTGCTTCAATCAGTTTAAATCGAACGATATTAATAACATAAATTTTATAAATAAAATAATGAAATTTTTCTTATGCTATTTCAATTATTCAGTTTTAAAAACTTAAACTAAAAAATTCAACCTTGAAAATTCAAACATATTAGATTTTGATGCTTATTCTATATAGACCAATCAAAGCAGTCTTATTGTGATGACAGATTTTATAAATCACTTCTTTAAGAGAGGAATGTATTTTGACTGAGAAGTTAGTTTAGTTTACGTTTGATAGCGTGCGCAAAAATAACACGGAGAAAAAAAATAGTTGTTCCTACTATGCTCTCATGTAACTTTAACTATAGCTAATACAGTAACCGAGATTTAGTTGAATTAACATATAACGTTAGCTTCTCATGTTAAAGTTACACGAGTCATTAGTAGAAACGTTTGTTTACGTCTTGAGGTCGCGGTCATTGGCCTTATTTTACTGAACTCTTCAGTAGATTTTACCAGACTCTGCAGTTGTTGTTTTCTTTTTTCCGTAAACACTTTACATGCTTCGCTCGGGCGACAAACGCTTATGCAAGAATCATTTGAAAAGTAATAATAAATATTAGTGTAGAGATTACGTTTTGCGACTCTGTTTAATTTAAGCTATAAGGTAAAATGCCCAATACCTGGACACTTATGGAGTAAATTCCAAGCGATGGTGTTTTTAAAATCAATAATCGAAATTCGTTGCAACTTTTTTTT
>JAPYZP010007468.1:0-11680 GCA_030522985.1 Torymus sinensis
TGACTTGCTATATTTGAAAGCAGCTTCGCGAGATCCGACGGGCATATTACGCGTCACAAGACCGATTCGGTACGCGCGCGAGCCTCATCTCGGCTGCGCATCTCAAGATTTCAATATAATAAGACTTAACAAAACTTTATGAATTTAGTACGTTACAGAACAAAACAGGTTAAATGCTATAATTAATCAGAACACTATGCCATAAAGTACAAACTCATATTTTCATTGAGAGGATAATAAATCTCTCTGATATTTGTTGAACAAAGGGATAGCAAGATAGTTATTCAATAAATTTTATAATTCGGGAATATGATAAATCAATACTATATATTATACATAAATATTTTCATTTTTCTTAAGGAGAACTAAAAAAAATTTTCTTACAGGCCAAAACATTAAAAAAGGTTCAGTATCAGAATCATCATCAGATATAATGGAATTAGAAGAAGGTATTTTGCTACGACGTTCAGGTATAATGAAAAAACCTAACTGCAATCCTCATTATAATAATAATATACATCTTGCCTGTATGAGTATTGAGACTGACGTCTGACTTAAAGGTAAATATTGAGTGCTTCTACACAAAAATAGAGATATATGATAGGCTGGCCAAGATTTGGCGATTTACTAATAAATTAACATTGGTTTTAATTACTATACATATTGTCTACCTAGTCACCCTGATACATTAGTATAAATATATTTATGGCAAATTTCTGATTATTTTCGTATATACAATGCAAGTTTCTGGGATTTCATTACTTTCTGGGACATCCCAGGAAAATTATGAACCAATTACAAGATTACAGGACGCGTGAGGTGCTTCTTGCTATAGAGATGATTATTCTTTTAGTCACTTTATCCGTAATTTCGATACTAAAAGCAGGCGCCGCAAATGTGACTACAAAAGTTTGCGAAAGCATATTGGGTAAAAAAAAATCTTTTTAAAAATCCGTGTGAATGGATTTCGATAATTTTCCGGTCTTGAGATATGTTTCAGCTTACCAAAAAAATAGTCTGAATATTTTTAGTGTCATATATTTAATATTTATGTCATATTTTCCAAACTTATATTTAAAAACTTCATTCATATCAAGTTGGAATTTATCAGCAGGTTTTTTCATAAATAGATTTTTTTTTAATAAATTTTCTCTTAATAGATTTTTTTTTGAAAACCAAAATTTAAATATTGATGTTCTTCTGTTATCAGAAGATATAGAAAAAATAGCCATTTTTACGAAATTCAATCCCGTGGGAAATTGTTCTACCAACTCTGATTTGGCTAAAAACTATCAGATAGGGATCATGAAACATACCAGAATAAAGTTCAATTGCACCGGGCATGGATATCAAACGATTTCCTATTGATTAGAGCTGATGAATTATGATATTATTTCAATTTCGATGCTCTACATTACTAAGCACGTTCTGTACTTCTAGACCATTTCCATAAAGCCTTTAGAATTATTAAAGGACTTTGTTATATGTTTGATCAAAATATAAAGTCCTAAAGTCTTTAATAAAGCTTTATTAGATATTTATATCTGGTCCTAAACCAGATATAGCAGTTTGAAGTTTAAATCAAGAAATGGTACAAAAGATGCCTGTGTAATTATAGTATATTTCGATACAATTGCGATAAAAATGATTCTGGTACGAGTGTGAGTTTGTCAATCGCACTTGTGTCAGCATTATTTCTCTCATGTGAATCGAACACTATTTTTTACACAACGTGCGTAAAGTGCTATTTTAGTGCACTAGTAACTTATATATTTTATTTAATTACGGTATTTGTTCTACAGTAGAACTACTGTTTAACTATTGGAAAAAATTATAATATCTTACATATGACTGTATAGTAGTATAGTTATACTTTAACAAGTTATGTAGCTACTTTATATAGTTACATTTTAACTGAATTAAAACCCTTAAAACTTTTCCCTATTGTTTTTTTATTTGTTTATTTAAAGTCGCATGTCTCTCGAAAGAGTATGAGCGACTTTTCCCTATTTTTAACTGTGGCATTTATGTTCCAGTATTTCAACTACTGTTTAACCATAGGGAGATGAATATACTACACATGAGGCGTTTCACATCAATTCTCCAAGCACAGAATTTTCAGCTCCTGTTTAAAGGGCTAAAACGCACCTACAAAAATGATGATTAGATGATTTCGATGTACGTTTTTTCTCAGCTTTCCGATGATGTTATAAGTTTTCCAAAATTAATTTGAACACGAGCAGAAAACACAATTCATAGCAGATATATAGCAAAACTATGCTTACAAACTGAGGATAATACTCTATCAACGCAAACAGCTGTTGTAAACAGTCAAACTTCTACTCAATTTCTTATGGAAATTTTGAACTCCAAGCAAGACACTATTACTGAAAATATAAGCTCGGAATTGAAAAGACCACCGCCCTCCACTACTTCTGAGAGTACTCAAGACCTTCAGCTACTAAACTTAACGAAAACATCGACAACTGAAATGAAGGGAAAAAATTAATTAATCACTGGTTCCCAATCGAACGCCGAAAAAGAAATAGAATTTAAGAAAAGCTTCTCTCAGCGTTTTGAGTACGCCGTCTTTCTGCACTAATCGATCTCTCTCCTGATGTTTGTCTTACACGTGTTCTACTTCTGCGATTTGATGAATTCGAATTATTTCTAATAAATTCGGACAAATTTTGACAATTGGGAATGTCCACATTTCCAACCGATTCTACATTTATATCGCGACTAATACGAATGCGCTCTATATATCTTCTGCTTCTCTCAACGCCTTGAGTACGCTGCCGTTGTCTGATAATTGATTCCTCGTCTGATCGTCTACTTCTATTCCTTCCACGATTAGGTTGTTTATCATTGGCCTCTTCGTTTTGCTGAAGTTCCATCTTTCAGTTCATTAAACAATCGATTGTAGGTTTTACAAACCCATTGGTTTTTACTATTTTATAAATTAATTTTATAAATTAATGAAAAAATGCAGTGGAAAGATTGAAGAAGAACTTAAATTCAAAATACCTATAGATTAATTTTTAACAGCATATATATATCTTTAACATAATAATTGTCATAAAAATATTAAACATTAACGGATAATAGTAGTAAATTGAACAATAATAATATAATAAGTTTAACAATATACTTTCTATTGTTTTCAATGTTAGTGGAAAATTTGCGCTAGTAATGGTGCGTTTTCACTGGTAATGGTAAGTTTTCGCTGGTAATTGTAAATTTTCGTTTGTAATTGTAAGTTTTTACTGGTAATGGTAAGTTTTCGCTGGTGAATTGTAAGATTTCACTGGAAAAGGTAAATTTTCACTTAGAATGGTTATTTTTCATTGGTAATGGTAAGTTTTCACTGATAATGGTAAATTTTCAATAGCAACGGTAAGTTTTCAATGTTCGTAATAAGTTTTCAACGTCTGTGGGAAGTGCTCAATACGCGTGCATACCTGATAAGGTATGCACTTACTTTTGACTGAAAAAAAAAGATGACATTATTAATAACAATATATATATATAATTATTAACAATCTATATAATAAATACAGTTAATAAATTAACTCTCCCTTTATCTCTCTATATTACTCTCTACCACAGCTACCTTACATACACTAACCCTTCAGAGGCATCTCTCCACCCGGAGCACTCGGCTCCACCATGACCTGACTACCACGAATCTACACATATTTTTCTCGCCGCGCACTCACTCACTCACTCCCTCCCACTCTCCTGGTCGGAGGCATCTGACCTGCTCAACCGCCGGGCTCGAACTGAGCCCCGGAGCTCTGCCCCCCAAGGCTATTCTCGGATACGTCTGCGCATCTCACTCACTCACTCACTCACTCACTCACTCACTCACTCACTCACTCACTCACTCACTCACTCACTCACTCACTCACTCACTCACTCATGCGTCATTCATCTCCTTTTATAGAGTAGATTATCCTTCAATCTTATAGTTTGTTACTGAGCCCCAGGTCCCACGCTCACTCTAGATCAATGGAATGTTATTTTATCGAACATACAAATGCATCCAAATAGAATCCTAGTTGGCGATTTCAATTATGATACTTTTACACATTTCGATAAGACATCCAGTTCCAATATTGATCTAGTTCTTTCAACAAATAATATACCTGACAAAATCGAAACTCGTGTAATAAAAGAGACTTGGTGTTCGGACCATACACCAATTTTTGTCACCTTGAACACTGAAAAATCTGTATATATTCATAAATCCCACATACTAAGGTCAAAAACAACAAATTGGATTAACGTCGCCTTAGATCTCGAAGCATTCTTTATACCCACAGTTTTTTTCATAGAATCTCTCACCCCTAAATAAAAAATACACACGTTTCATAAATATTGTACCGAAAGCCATTCAAAATAATGCGGCGTATTCGACAATGTGAATATAGAAATCCACCTTAGTAAATTAGCGCGAATAGGCTGCTCATACAAGTTAATTCAATTTGTGAAATTTATTACGTTTCAAAGACTTATTTACTCTAACGAATCGAGCGAGTTCTAATTATCATTCAAAGGAGTTCCACAAGGTGGAGTCTTCAGCCCCTTATTGTATTGGATACGTCTCCGAAATACTCAACAACATACCAAAACAAATAACCGTTTTTCTCAATTTGCTGATGACGTAGCTCTGTACTCAAATAACAAAAAAGTGCCACGATGCGAACGTCGCTAAGTATTTTCGAGCAATGTAACTCCCAAAAATGTACATGGTCGTATGTCATGCATTAGTTAAGTGCGCATCTATGTGCATGTAAGTAGCGAACCGGAGAAGGGCGTGTGTGTAAGAGACGCGGGCGCCAATTGGCGCGAGTATTGGTGGTCGCAGTCATCCCCGAGGCGGCTGAGGATGAGGACTCCCCCGCAACGACAGCGAGTCTTTCCTGGGCAGGCGAGAATTACGTAAGTGCGTGGGAGTGTAAATGCGCGCCGGGCGCCTTACAAATTCGGCGCAGATTTGATCGCGTATGTATAGTTGCGACGCGGTAAATCGGGGCGTGCGGGAGTGTAAGAGCCCGAAATAAGTACCACGTTATAAACCTTTTATAATAAGGCATCTCTATCATTGAAAAAATCTTATCCTCTATCGGATTAAGCCTAGCTACGCACGAAACCGTACTAATCCAGTTCAATAATCTAAACATCCCACCAGGTGTAACCTCCATCATAGTCAATGATTGTACGATTCTCTCCTCCAAATCGACTCGCTTTCTTGGTATAATATTTGATTATTGACTAACGTTTAATCTCCAAATCAATGAATTACTGAAAAGATGTGAACGGGCACTAAACATTCTCAAATTCCTTCAAGGAATATGGTGGGGCGCGGATCCAACCACCCTTCTGACTTCTACGAAACCTTTGTCCGCTCGATACGGGACTACGCTTGTTTCGTCTACTTCCCCACTCGCAAAGATCTGGAAGACAAGCTCGAGCAAATCCAATACTCCGCCATAAGAGCAGCTCTCGGTCTCCGAATCACAACACCTACTTACATTTTCCTTGCAGAATCGAAGCTATCATCATTAATAAATCATTAACTGCGTATTATAGATACAAAAATAATATTAACAGAAAGCGAAAAAGACTCTTTGAAATATGTATTACAGAAGTAATGCAACTCTCGCCTTGCTTTAATAAAAACAAACGCCTCAGTCTCTACCAAATCGACTACAGTACCGCTACACTATCAATACCTATAGATACAAATACAGGTCGAAAAATTCGTTGATTAAACGCGCTCGAACGGCAACTCGGACACCATGCCAACTCGAATAACCAACAGTTCATAGTCACGAAATTGTCCATAAATTCCAAAAAGTCTAGCCCTACATCAAACCAATCATTATGTAACTGGTACGAGTCAAATGTAATTAAAATCACTACGCTCAACCAAGATACATCCTCACTTAGTACTGACTGTCTTGGAATCATAGACGCCATAAACTTAGCTCTAAATAATATCGAAATCTGTAACTTCATTTTCTTTGAATCACTAAATGTTTTAAAACAACTACGAACAACTACGCTCAATATAAAAGCCAACCCATTGATCTTCCAATCAAACAGAAGTACACAGAATTTATGAACAATAAAACTGAAAAAGGGCAAATATATTCATGTTGGATTCCCTTCCATCTCGAGATCATTGATAATGAAGTTATAGAAATAAAGAAAAAAAATGCATGTAGAACCGGGATCATAAAAATTGATCATGTTGTATACATGAACCTGCAAAACTCGTTTAAAATAGCCATGCAAAATAGCAGTAGACAAGCAATTATCGAACTCGGCAAAGTCAAAGGCGTTAAATATTTTGAAAACTATTTTAACGAACATGCCAAACCGTGGTTTCACAATAAAACGCTCCCCCGCCAACCCATTTTTACTATTAATCGTTGTCGATCTAATCACTATAACCTTTCGTGTCTCTATAATCAGCGATCCTGTATGAAAAAGAAAAAGAAAATAATAAAAAACGAGTACCATAGGAATCCTGGTCCCTTGTGGGATGATGAATGTGAGAAGGTAAAAAGACTACGCAAAGCTTCATTTAAAAAATATAAATTTTGTAATAAACTAGAGGAGTTCATAGAACACAAAAAGTACATTGCCATTGCAAAAAAAAACATTCAAATTAAAAAAGAAAAATTACTTAAAAGAGCATGCAAGCCAAATTAACTTTAAAACTAGAAAAAAATTTGTCTGGAATAGAACCAAAATTTTAAAAACAAATTGACAAAAATAGCACCTTCTCACAATTCAGAAAATCACTAGAGTCAACAAAAAGTTGAGAATGCCTTGAAGAATATTAGCCCTCCATGGTGCCCTACCAATCCAAAATATTCTCCTACTTGTGTTTTCAACAACTTCCTGGACTCAAGTTTTGACTTCACGGAATTCAACATTGCTCTGGATAGTAAAAATACACGGTCAGCTCCAGGGATCGACGGAATTGATTATGAATGTTTGATAAAATTGCCATTAAAATACAAATTCATTCTTCTCGATATATATAATGAAATATTTACGACCAACAGCTATCCAGAGCAATGGAAAAAAAGCCTACGTACACTTCATAAAAAAATCAGACGGTAAAAACGTTCGTCCCATCTCTTTGACCTCTTGCTTGTGTAAACTTTTTGAGAGCATGCTAAAAAACAAATTACAGTGGTGGCTCGAATATAACGGCTATTTACCCAAAAAACAAACGGGGTTTAGAAAAGGGCTATCCACTGTAGACAATCGCGTCAACCTAACTCTAGACATCGAAACGGCATTCAGGGACGGGAAGCATATACTTGCGGCTTTCCTCGACGTAAGCGCCGCATTCGATAATGTTGACTTAAACCTATTATTAGATCAACTAGCCCTTGTTGGTTGTCCAGACAACGTTATAAATTTTGTAAAATTCATCACGTTCGAAAGAATCACTTTTACTGACAGTACCGGTGACAACCGAAGACTTGTGCATCAGGGAGTTCCCCAGGGGGCGTTTAGCCCTCTCTTATACATCATCTACGTTTCCAACATCACCAAAAACCTGCCCAAAAGTGTGATCTCACTGCAATTTACAGATTATATCGCCCTGTATTGCAAAAGATCCCCACTCAAGACTTCTAGAAAAATCAATTGACTTGATCCACGAAAACCTTCATAGTTTAGGCCTCGAGCTTTCAGCCCCTAAAACCATATTCACCCATTTCAATAGACGTAAAATTAAACCCGGACAAACGGAAATAAAAGTTAAGAACCAAACAATAAATTCAAGCTCAACAGTAAAATTTCTGGGAATCACCTTCGACTATCGACTAAACTTCAGGGATCACATAAAATACATAAAAAGTAAAGCATTGAGAAGTATGAATATCATCAAATTTCTTAGGGATACTTGGTGGGGTGCTGATCCCGAAACATTGATACTTTTATATAAAAGTCTAGTTAGATCCATAATGGACTACGGACTGTTAGTATAGTACCCGACACAGAAACAAGAAATAGACAATCTAGAAAAAATCCAATACCTCGCTATAAGATATGCACTAGGCTATCGTACCAGTACTCCAACAAATATTTCATTAGGAGAGTCTAAGCTACCATTAATTAGCGAACGAGCCAAATCTCTACGCATTGACTATCTGAATAAAGTCCACACGAATGAAAGCCTTTCCGTTCAGAAAACCATAACACACTTACAAAAAACTTTAGAAAAATCTAGAAATAAACGTAAATTCCCCAATCGCATATTATTTCAATCAATAGACTTTATCAAAGATAAACAGACTTAATATTCACAGATAAAAATTACAGACTATATAATCAGAACTACGAAACATTTGCTCAAATTAGACATTAACTTAGAACTCGGATCTTAATTGAAAAAAAGCAAAAATCGCCAAAATCAGCATCGGTAGGTAGCGCATGCATTTCACAAGATTTTAACAGCTTAAACCCGTTAACATCCATTTTCACAGCTGAATGTCTATCTCTCAGAGATGCTGTTAACACAACCTTGCTCAACACAAATAAGAACTCCCTTATTCTAACAGACTCTCTGAGTGCGTTAATAAGTTTAAAAAATAATACATTTCATGCACAAACGAACCCTTATATTCTCGAAATTAAAAAAATTGTTCGTAAATTTTTCTAATCAACTGGTTAATAGTATATTAAAATTCATATGGATTCCCTCGCACATAGGAATATCTGGTAATGATACAGCCGATCAACTAGCGAAAGCAGCCTCCAGTCAAGAATCCGCCATTTTGTTAAAAATCCCATTCACTGATCTGAGACAATTAACAAGGACATTATCAAAGGACAATACTCGCACCTACATTACTAGCCTCGGTATCACTAAAGGAATTAAGTTCTTCGAAAACTATTATAAGAAACATTCTAAACCCTGGTACCACAACAAAAACCTACCACGAGAAATAATTACGACGATTAATCGTATCAGAGCTGGGCACTACAGTCTGGAGCCATCCTTAGCTCGCATTATCGTAGTACCTCACTCCAAATGTCAATGTGGTAATCCAGTACAAGATGCTAATCATATATTATGGCAATGCCCCTTACACGATAATGCCAGTTCTAAATGCTTAGAAAAATTATTTAAATTGAAACTTAGTCTGCCTCTATGCGAAGTTCTCTTGCACGATCCGTCCATTTGTCTCTGTAAAGCGATCTTGAGTTTCTTAAAAGACTGTAATCTTAACATTTAGGTCAAAATATGTATACTAAAAAAATGTAAACTATTGTGTATGAAGCAAAATAATCTCTATACAGAGGTTGAAATTGCATAAATAAAAAAAATATATGACCAAGATATCAATCATGTTATCTGGCAATGCTCTCTACATAACACTCACCGTGCTTTACTCGTTCGAGATCTAACAAAACTCGGTCTACAATTATCACTCTGTAACACATCGGCGTTCTTCTACATAATGCGTTTTCTCAAAGATTGTATACCAACAGTATAAACTATGTATATAATTATGTATATAACTATGTATATTACCATGCAATAAGCGAATTAGTCCTAAATGATTTGAAGCTTTAAATATAAAAAAAGAAACTGTTTTCCAATTACAATATAAATATCATCCAAAACACCTACTCTTCGAACAGCTAGTAAATCTTTTCTTACTACTAATTTTCCATCATGAGTAAGAATGGTGGAATTTTTCCTTTACACTAAGCACTTGTAATTAATACTATGGTATAAACTATTCTTGTAAATAAAGTTCTCGTAAGACAAAGGTTTTCTTTCTACGTTGTAACGTAGATCTTCTTCAATTATAGTTTGTGTATTTAATGATAAATCGATATCTGACCGTTGTGCAACAATTCTTAAGTCATCGCCAATCTCGATACAATTTTTTATTTTACATTGGCCCATTAAATATATAAAAAGTTATTTTCCTTCTTCGTTGGTATCAGGATGTGTAAAAACTTCAGATTTGTTCTTTATATGTCTTAATCTTAAATAAGATTTGCACATTTGAAGACAAATTGCCTGTGTACCATGGAATAAATGCTTTATAACTCCGTTGAAATGCTTCGGAGGAAAAGCTGACCACGCCCAGAGTGATCCATACATTTTGACGTACCTGGACAGATGTAGCAATGAACATAGTATTTCATGAATTCTTTACCATATAAAAGTTCTATATTATAAATAAATGTTTCCAGAGCTCTTTCTACAAGCATAAATTCTCGCTCGTTAATTTTTGTCTGTAAAAAAATCTGCATGCTCTACACGAATAAAAACCAATGCTCGTAGTATTTTTTAGGAAGAATATATTGGAAGCAAACAAGAGAGTAGTAAAGTATAAAATTCTTCCATTTGCTTGCTTTAAAATTTGAATTTATCACTCTGAGTACTCGTGTAATCTCGTTGGGAGGTGGTTTAATAGATAGTTGTCTATTATTAAATGGTGCCTCTTTCAAACCGAGATACCAGTCCTTACTACTATTTTTTGAGTGAAACCACTCTGTTGCGAAAAGATATGCAACCTCCACTAAACAAGAGTGTATGTATTCTGGAGGAAAAGAATGTATTATATCAAAATTTGGAATCCGCAATACAACATAGGGTCCCTTTACGCCTTTAATAACGCTATCGGTTTCCAAGGCACCTACAGCATGCTTCTTAAATTTATAGTGTGATCTGGAAGGGCTACTTCTACCTCGATAAACTTTTGCGTAACCATTTCCAACCTCTACACTTTCACCTTTGTGATTGCAATAAGAACATTCATAGTGACCATTGAATTGATTGATGTTTTGAACTTGTGGTTTAGCTACCGAGTCAACCGACGATAGTAAGGTATGCACTTTAATACTGATTTTTTCTTGACTACCATGAGCAGAAGACTGAAATCCTCTTAAAGACAATTGTCTTAGTTCTTCCACAAACGGTTACAAATACACATTCATTGATGGTTTGTTTCCATAAAATAAGCCAACTAACAGAGGGTCACTTTTTTCTTAAACGATATGGTAACTCGTTAATAAGTAGGATTACAGGAGTAATTCCTTTTTCCTTTTTGGGACGACTTGAATAATGAAAAGCCATCAGTATTCCAACTGATCGTTATATCACTTACACCTATAAGCCCTTTATTAAGAAAATTTTGATACGCTGAACCGGTGATTACATCACTTTCATCCCACTTACAAGGAGATGATCAGGGGTGCGGATCCTGGATTTGGCTAAAACTGCAGAAGGTATTTCTTTATGACAAATAATGAGGCACGTCTCTCGGGGTTTTTGTGAATGGGCCTTTTTTGGCGACATTCAAGCTATTTTATGTCTAAAATGAACAATTTTATATAAAATGGATTTTTAGGCACGACCGCTACTGGGGAGAGCCTTATAATTTCACCAGAGCGAAAATTGTCTGACTTCAAAATCTAACAATTTAACATAAGAAAAGTCATTTCCAGCCAAAATGAGTGCGCTTAAGCGTTTTCTGTGATGTATGTATGTCTGTACGCCCGTATGTACGCATGTTACTCGATTATCTCGACGAATTTCCCATAGATTCTAACAAATTTTGGACCAGATACTGGTCTAATTATAGGTAAGTGCTGGTTCTCTACCGAACCGAATCGATCGACAAATAAG
>JAPYZP010007472.1:0-11499 GCA_030522985.1 Torymus sinensis
ACACGGATAACTAACGAAAGCGCTAATAGAATCACTCAAAAAAATTCCTGCATATAGGGTTTATGGGTACGGAGCGCTTGACAGAATTTTTTTTCCGAAAAGGCGCTTGAATATTGATTTAAAAAATATTGAAATTCACGGTTTCACATGGTCTTAATCGTTCTAATTAGTACGATAAACTCATGTATTCTACTGTATTTTCAGGCTAAGAAAAGGATAATCAATTTAAACAATGTATATTAAAATGTACCCAACTGCTAGGCAGTAATTTATCTTGTATAGTCATATAGTTTATGCATTATTGTAATAACGCTTATAAAAATGAATGTTTAAATTTATAATGTTATTGTAATGGGATGGGCAATGTTGCCCGTGAAAATAAACAAATAAAATGAAATAAGAAAGAATTAAGAATGACGTACATTGAATATATTTCCTCTAATGTTTTGCAGTTCGAAATTTGTATTGACAATCGTTATCTATCGCTGTTCAAATTACTCTAAATAGTACAATACAAATACCAATGAAAATGGCTAAATTAAATTAGAATAAGGAAAAATGTGTGACGTAGCACACTCAAGCATTTTTTTTATCAGTAACAAAAATAGCAAACGATTAAAATAATCAGCCTAGAATTGAAAATAAAACAATAAAAAAACAGAATTGGACATTTCCTTGATTCTGATAAAAAAATGCCCTTGAAATGATGGTATCAAACCTAGAAAAAAAAAATTGTACCTAACCTCAAAATCCACCAATTCAAAACCCACCTTCATACACTCCCCACCTCTCAAACCAGGAATTTCAATAAATACGCACACCACGCGCCATTTCGTAACCGTATAACCTCGCGCGAACTTCGCAGCTCTCTCACGGGCGCGAGTATAGCGCAATAACGCAGCGCAAGAAGTTTCGCGCGCGGAAAAACTTGCCGTTGCGACTCTCCCAAAGTCAATACACGCGCGCAGGAGGAAGAACGAAAGAGCGAAAGAAAGAAAGAAAAAAAAATAAATAAAAGCGAGGCGCGCGCGCTCGGTAAATAGAACGGCCGAGCCTTTAAAAATCTCGAAGACGGCCCGCGGGAGCCGTTTTCTTTTTTTCTGCAAGCGCGCGCGGTAGAAGAGTTGCCGACGTGGGCAAAAGGGCGGAGGGAAAAAAGAGAGAATGCACACGGGCGAAGATAAAAGGTCAGCGGTATATGTAGGCCGCTGTGATGGGTGTCGGATAATTTAGAGCAAAGTTTGGGTTTTGTTGGTGTGCGAGATGCATTGTTTTTGTGGATCTCGTGGATTGCAAAGGAGTTTTTGAGAAAAGTTAAGGGTGAAGGGTTCACTTGGGACTTGATAGATTTTAAACTCTGATAGCAGCCCTATTGTAGGAACTGCCAATAATATTTTATGGGTCTGATGTTTGCAGCGTTGGAGTGCACGAAATAAAAAAAAAAATATAATCCGTTTCACTTCATGTTTATATATACTAATTAATATTAATTTTGCGCGTAAATTTAGTGTTTTATAGTATATAATAACTTTATAGCAAGGATTTGAATAAGGTTCCAAGTACAATTATAATGTATTTTCTTCTTTGAATTGCTTTTTTTCGAAAATGCATGTAGTATGTAGAATTAAAATGTTGTGAAACTTACCGGACTTATTGTCCATCATATCCCTGTAGCCGTGAATCAACTGTGCGACTATGCTCGTCATCTTGACTTATTTCTGAAACGAACAAAAAAATCATAAATATATATAGCATTCGTAGGGTTTCCATAATATTAATTAAATAATGATATTGGACTATGAATTATGCGGTAGATGAGAGCTCGACAAGCTGATTAAGCACAAAATCGTTAAAATACGCCAAATTTACAATATCAATTTATTTCGTATGAATTCGCAAAACCGACTGAATGAATAATTACCTCCCCTATAACCGAAATAATTAGCTTCGAATACAATTATCATGTTATTCCGAATAGTAAAATTTAATTTCATATAAGTAAATCGATTATTCTGTCGCATTAAATAAAGGCATAATTTATACAATTCACTGATTTTCACCAGCATATATACATCAGTTCTAAATCGAGATTCCAAAACTCTATATTCAAATCACAGATCATTTCATTGGTACAAGTGTACGGAGCATTAACGCCATCTATTGTAACACCACTCGACGTATCTCGTTATCGAGGTAAAAGAATCTAATTCACCCTATACATCGATAGATCAATTCCAGCCAAACCGCTCTCAAGAGACAATGGACAAACAAAAGTCGGCCAGTGCGTGTGTCAGTATATAATATGCGCGAGAGCGAGCGGAGAAAAAAATCGCCATTGAGTAACGTGAAATCTGAAAGTTACACCTGCTAATTGTTTACGTAAACGACTCGCGCGCCCGCCTGGCGGTGGTTTTGGCAAAGAATTACGTGTCCAAAGTGTGCATAGCCGTAGAAAGTTGTTGAGCCTTTCTCTAAACATCATGGATCTGTTTTCGTAGCGAAACGAGGAATCCGCGCGCTGTGCTCATCGGAAACCAGAGAGAACAGCAAAAAAAAAAGGAATTCTTTTCAAAAAAGTTGGTATGTATATATATTTTGGGATCTTTCGTTGCCGTTATCCTGAAATAGATTGCATATCAGTATACGATTACCCACTAATTTTTTGTTCATAATTACACTACTGCCCTGCAGTAAAGGAAAATTCATATCGTCGCGCTCGCACCTTATCTTAATTACCATAATTAGAGGCATTTGCGGCGGCCAACCATATATCCTTCATCGCTCAGTCGCAACTATATATATTCTGCGTACATTATATTCCGCAAAAACTTTCAGCCACAGCTATAGTCGGTAATTAACGGGAACGAGCATACACAGCATTTGCATTATTATATATACCCTGCAAGCTCGCGAAAGGTCAGTCGATTATGAGGCGCAGGATTAACAACTCAGCTTCCGGGCTAATGGCCACTGCGCGCTCCTGGTATATAAACCATAGTCCAGCTAACGAACGCTAGAAAAGAGAGAGAGGACACGCGAATTCAAAGAACTCGCTCGCGAGCTTTTATCGACGCGAAAAAGGCGCCGGCAGCAACGTTACTCTATGGCTAATCTCTTCCAGGATATAAAAGCACGATTTACAGCGGGTCACTAAAGTGCGATATCAGCAGAGGCGCACACGTACATGTACAAATTGCGTATATACCCCTGCCTATATCCAATAATTTCAGCCGCATATAATCGTATGCATGATCTGCAGTTTGTACATCGCGTGTGCAGGCAGATTCCCCGAGTATTTTTGTGTCGCGAGGGGTGCATATAAAGACCGAGCTTTGAAGCTACTCGTATATATTGTTAATTTGTTATTTAAAATTTCGACTCATTTTTAAAGGAATCCGTTTTTTCTTTGTGAATTTTAAAAAGTATACGCTACCGTGTAGCTGTTAGGGCCGAGCGACAGACTTGTGAATACAATTATAGAAAAATTCTTATCCGAACACGAAAGAACTGCGTTAATTTGCCCGAAGTCTTAACTTGCTTTTTGTTGCCTACGAGGTGTGCACGTTCGTGTATAGTGTAATGTAATAACCGGCGGGGTAAAATCAGCAGGTTGCGTGAGAGCGCGTTCACAGGCATAATTATAACAATATTATCATGCAAGCGCAGGAAATTTACGTTTTTTGTCAGACTCTCCGCGGAGTCGCGCTTATTTATAGCCGTTCGTGCCGTTTTTTGCTTCGCCGCAATAATTCGTCACGTATATACCTAATGAGCTTTAAAAATAAGTTACAGCTACATTACATCGTTGTCGTTCGCGGCAAAATCTATATCAAATCCCTCCTAACATTCGACAACGCTCCAATTTAGTTTGAATCAACGGTAATTCCAGGCTATTGGATTACAAACAAATGATTGATGGAATTCCAACATATCTGATACAGCTATCAATCCCCATACCGTTACATTCGATCGGGATAGTCCGCGAAATTAAAATACGTTTGTGGTATTAACATTGATATATTCGCTATACAATGGACGGCAGAATATCCCGGAGCCACTGTGAATTATCCCCGTCAGAACCGTCAAATTTTTACTTTCTAATTGGCAAAAGCAACGAGCGCACGCGCATCCCACATTACGATGAGTGTAGCGCAAACTACCTCCTCGGCGAAACCCAACGCCGCAATCCGGCGAGGGAACACGAATCTCCTCACACGACCGCGGCGCGCTACTGTATATACCTCTATATACAACGTAGCTCTCTCGGCTCTCTGAAAAAGCCATTTAACCGCGAGAACGAGCGTCGGCACGTCTTAATCAGCCGGTAGTAGCAGCCTTTTTTCTTTCTCGAGACCACCGACGCGCTGCTCGTTTATGTAATTTGACGGTAGCTCTCTGCCAAGGATAATTAGCACCCAGAATGTTTTCGACGGCGAGTGTGTATACTTGTATCGCCCGTCCTTTATCCCGAGAGTGTTTGTTGTCGCCGCTGCTGTTATCGCGATGATCGCGCGACGGGCGATTTTTCACCAAGCTTGGAGGTATATATGTATACAGTGGCTCGGAGGGCGAAGGAGGAGTTTAATTAGAATTTATAGAGGGGGAGAAGGTGATACTTTTTGAGCAATTTTGGGGTGATTTATTTACGGTCCTGGTTGGAGTTGATTGGGGAAAATTGGTAGTGTAAGCTTTCAGCTTGACATTTTGCACTCGTTATGTTTCATATTCGGGATTGAATTTTTTGTTTATGTAAGTGAATTATGGCCAGGTTATTGGCAAATTGTTTAAATGATGAAAAGTGATTTACTCAATCTAGTAGTGAGAGATTAACTGTAATGTTTAGAAGAATTAAAGTAAGGTGAATTAAATAGATGGTAAACATTGATTGACCAGGTATTACGAATTGAAATTTAATTAACTCTCTTCATTGTTGCGATTTTAAGTTTAAATTTTGCTAAAAGCTTATGCCTGCTCATGCAGTTTACGCGGTAATCCCGCTAACATAAGCTCAGAAGCTGCATCCACAAATTATATTATGAGCTAAACTTACCTACACACGGACTACTTACATTTATTTTCATTAACTCTCAACAAATTTGTTATGCTTGTTTGCACAATCGCTACTTTACATCTCGCGTATGAATAATTGTGATATTAAATATAAGTTTATAACATGCTGAATTAAACGAGCCTCGGATGGATATATTAATCTAAACCTAAATCTCCCTTTCTCTCTCTCTCTTCATATATAGAGATAGTAAGTGAAGCGGTATCTATGTGGACTATCTCGAGCCTTCTTGTTCTGTATTTTACTGTTTCGTCCTATCGTAACAATGAAAAATTTTGCGCTTCGCTACGGCGGTGCAATTTATTTTTCTATTATCTTCAGTTTTACCATCTCTCTGTTTGATGTCCGACAGGCCAAATGATTTATAACATGTAAAAACGTTTACGACAGGGATTTACAAACAAAAAGCGGTTTAAAACGTTTACTTTCGTGTTGTAAAGGGGGCAGGTTCATTTAGCCCATAAAGTACAGAAATCGTCGCTACTTCAGTTTGCGGCAACGACCAGACGAGCAAAAGTAAAAGCAGATCTGAATGGGTAAGTTTTAAGCCATAACTTTGTGCCCGGAAAATTAAAGCCCCCACCTAATGATACCGATAGTTGATAAGTAAACTCAAACCATATTACAGAAGTTGAAATTTCCAACTCAAACCAAACTCCCCGTATTTCGCCTCTCTCTCCCTCCGACCCGGAACAATTAATTAATTACGGCGATTAAGGCTATACGAGTGAGTGCGATACCTGCGCCACGAGAATAGAATGACCCGAAATTCCCGACAACTATAGTTTAATAAAGAACAAAAAGGGTTATAACTTAGTGCATTGATGCGAATGGTAACGGATTCTTGTTGTATACAGCAATATGCTAATGAGAATGAGATATTTTGGCATGATCTATCCCACATTTATGTTTCAAATTAAACGCATGCAAAACAGAATTCCGCGTTCCCAGAAATTAATTCATTAGAGCGGACTTGTACACATCAAATTTCCGGGATTATTGATCGCGTATGGACTGATTTTCAAAATTATTTTGAATTTCGCACGGCAGTGATTCTTCTTCTACGTTTTTATTTATTGCTATTATTATTCTCTCACTCATTTCTTTATGCATTTGCAGAAACTCGTATCAATATGGCCATTATAATTTATGGTTTATTATTTAACAATGTACCGTGAAAGAAATATCAAGAGTATAGGACAGCATCATTAGACTGCTTCGAGATTTGCAATTAATTTTGAAATCTATTACGCAAGAACCCTATTATTCACGATTTTAAGCTTGACAAGTCAAAGTTTCGGGATGGCCTAGAGCCTCGGAAGCGCGCCTTTTCCCAGCGAGTTGCCAGCCTCGTCTTCTGAGGCTTCGCCGCCACTGACGGCAAATCGTTATATCCGTTTTCCATAATGTATGACTCACGGGGCGAGAAATTTCGCCTGGATATTGGCCGTTTTAGAAATCTCCCGAGGTGCCAGTATGTAAAACACATCCGAGAGTTTTTTTTCTTCTTTTCTACGATCGGGCAGGCTCGGACATTTTATTCCCCCCTTGAGAATTCAATCGACGCGTGACAGCTTTATTGTTTTGCTAATCTCGATTTATCGATTGGATGGAAAAACACGGTTATTTAAGTATTATATGGTAATGGACGTTTCTTTTTGGGAATAGGATTTTGTTTTTAGTTTTTTCTTTTTCGTATAGTTGGATATTAGCAGGAATGGTATATTATGCAAGACTATACCTCCACCATACTTTGCATTTAAAATATTCAATAACAAAAGTTACGGGGTATTGTTTTAAGTAAAAGCTTAAGTAATACGGCGCGTTCAATTATAGAGTTACAAAACCACCTTTTCTATTATCCCCAATGAATTCCAACAAACAAACAACAGAATAACCTTCTTGATTTACCACGCATTCCTTCACTATTAATAATAAATCACATTACACCACTTTACGGTAAGACATTTCCGTCATACGGCACAATAGAAGAAAAAAAAATTTCTACCGAGTCACCGACGAGCTGCCTCAAGTATAACCAGCAAATAGAGTTATCGCAGCGTTCTCATAACAAGATATCCATCGTCATGACTTTTATCAACTCGGCATTATTAGCGCCTTTATAGATACATTTTCATCTTTCAGCGCCTTTTCAGAGTTCGCTCGCTGCAGAAGCCCGTTAACGGGAACGACGCGCGCGTGCTCATATACATACATAGGCCGCCAATGTATACACACACATATATATATAATATAGGGTAACGGTTAGCCTATATATACTCCCGCGCGGATTACGAATTCCCCGTGCCATTGTGCGAAACTCTCTATTCCGCGCTCGCCTCCTGCGTAATGGAACAAGCCCCGCGGCAAGCCTATATGTATGCCTCTTTCACCCCCGTCGCACTGAGGCACACACATCGAGTTTTAAAGATGTTGGCACTCCCGTGTCATGTTCGGTATATAGATTCCGAAAGAGTTGCTCTTACATTTTATACAGCGTGCTTATAAATTCGGCGCGGTATACGGTCACCCATCCGGATATTATGAAGTGCGCGGACTGGCCGGTTTTAGCTTGGATATTGGTTATCGCGGCGTTATATTGAATTAGGGGGAACTATTATAGATTCGGAGCGAGAGATTTTACAGTGGGATAAAGTCGGATAGGATTTAATGGACCGGAACCAGGCGCGGGGCGGTGGTTCTGTGCGTTCGATTACGAAACCAATTAGCGCGCGGTGCTGCGCGAGGCGAATTAATAGGCCTCCCCCCAGGGGGAATACAGAGAGATAGAGAAAGAAGGAAATAAAAGAAGCGTAAACTTCCGAGGAGATTAGCATAGCCATATATGCGTGTATGTGCTGCCACATTAACAATTCAAATTGCGTGTCGCGCGCGCGCGAGTCGTGAACGAAGGAATTCGCGCGTCCATTGGCCCACTGACGATGAATCTCTCCGGGAGAGGAGGAGGCAAGATGCTCGTGTAGTCTGAGAGAATTTCGGAGAGAAATCTTCTTCTTTTATTTTTATTGCTCTCCGGGGGCCGGTTTATTGTTCTCCTGATTATGACACGCGTATAGGATACCGGAGCGTTTGGTTTTTTTTATTTCATTTTAGATGAATATTTTGCTGGATTTCCATGCGTCTAGAATAAATGCTTTGGCTGAAAAGTTTCCGAGTGAACAGGAAAATTTATTTATCATTATATTAACACTTTTGTTCGCTCCTATTGACCCGTGTTCGCTTCTCCTAGAAGGTAAACCGATACTTTTTATTATTAATTATAACAATAGCATTTTTACACGTATTTTCGTTATTACTCTCATTCAATTATCGGAAATGAATGACCTGCGCTTGCACTACATTCATTGTTTGCATATTATTCGAATCAGATAATATTCATCATAAAATCTTTGCTTCCACATTTGCACGAGAGATTCAATGGTTTCCAGAAATTAAATTTTTTACACTGTAACTTTATAATGATTAACATTCAATAAATCTGAGAATAATATGTTTCTTTTTCTGTGTGCAATGCTGGTTTTATAATAATATCTTTGTAAAAATGATAGTTCAAAATGTGAAGTTTTTTAGAATTGTCTATGACTAGTTCGCGATACAAAGTCGCGAAATTAACGTTGTTTTTGAATTTGATTTAAATTTTAAAGCGTTAAAAACAACATTGCAAGGACGTTTCCCGATATTAAAATATGCATCAATTAAGTAAATTGATGTATATTCCCTCCGTTTGTTATATTATTTGTATAAAATAAATAGTAAATTTAAAAAAAGTAAAACATACATAACCTCAAAAATAAATACAATAAAACACACGTACAATGTTTATGAATTATAACCCTCGGCCCACAAATGAAGAACCAGTCACATTTGCTCGCCAATTGTGTCACACATTTTCTCAAAACCAAAAAACGCTCCCCACATTTTCGGAAATATCACGCGACCTCAGCGGAAAACGCCTTTTTCCTCCACTACATAAAATTTCCGCAGAAAAGATCCGAACGCAGAAAAAAAAGGAAGAAACGACAGAGGAACGAAGGAAAGAACAAACCGCGCGCAGGCAGCGCGGCCGGGATTATGAAATTCCAGTCACCGCGCGCATTTCTCCATCGGCGAATCCGGAGAGGATCTACTTTCCGGATTACGTAAGACCCCTCCGAGATGCTGCGACGACTCCTCGCGAGAAAGTTTCTGCTGCTGCTGCTGCTGTTTCGCGGTTACGTTGTATTAATGTATTTATATATATGTATGTGTACGTGTGGTCCGCGTGCCGAGGTTTATTTTATTCGTGCCTCGATAGCGCGATTTATGCGCGCGGCGTTTTAACGATCAATCGGGAAGAAAGTTCGGGAAGCGTCGGTGACAAAATCGTGTGCTAATTGATAACACGCCCTGTGAATTCCTCCTCCGGTATATTTTTATAGACGAAGCGTGCACGGAGATTTAGTAGGCAACTCTATAGGGAGAAAATCCTAAAGTCATCGAACGGTCTCTCGAGTGCGCCGAGATAAGGGAGACGGAAGACGCGCTTTCGAGAGCGATCGAAATCGCAATCTGATGTATATCGATATCCGTCTCTATGATCTGAACTCAAGTGATTCTAATGTGACAGTCAGCGGACCGAAGAAATCTTATCTCCAGTGTTTATGCAGTGTATCAGACGCGCGAACTAGATTTCTCCCTAAATATATATTTGCTTTCCTAACAAATCGATCTCATAGCGCACAATTATACTTCCCAGCTCGAAATAGAAGCACATATAATTGCGGCGCACGAGGGCCAACCTTAAAAGGTGGCAAGGATCGCTATATATATTGACCCGGCCAGATTTCCCGGTGTATGTGTGTAACGGTCGACCGCCACATTATATAGCCTCGACGCGAAACCGCAACCTTCCAACCGATAATACACGCGCGGCGCGTTACGTCATCATCATCATCATCATCATCATCATAGCACACACATATTTGCCCCATTTCGCGTTCATAAACAAAGGGAAAATCCCGCGCTCCTCTCGGATATCCACTATATATACGCCGTGCGAATGTTCATCTTTATACCGACTATAGCTAAGAAGGAGGAGCAGGAATATATATATACTCCACACTGCCGCGCAGTCGTTGCAAGAACTATAACCTCAAAAGTTCCACTCGGAAGCGCCGGATTAAGGTCTTTCGCGGACTCTTTTCTCCCCCCAACCCTACGTAGCCCTCCTGTATCTCGTAAATTCTAGATCGCGAGAAAAAGGGTCGGCCGAAAAAGAGTGTCTAACGAGCGGGGGCGTCTCTATAAGCCTCGCTCGGGAAAAATGCTCGCTAATTGCCGCGGATCGATATATAACCGCCGCGCTGCAAAACAGATACATATACTCGTATCTATGCGCGCTCGAGAGGGAGGAAAAAGAGAGCATCTCGAAAGCCGGGAGGGAGGAGGGAAGAGAGAAAAAAATGGGGCAACGCTCGGAAAAGTGCAGAGCTCTCGCGCGCGACACAAAGCGATCGCGTGTGCGCAAATGGCGCGTAATGACGAGGGTGGGAACGGTTTGAAGAGAGCGAGAGGAGGGAACAGCTGACCGCCGCAGTTTGATAATCTCTCTCTGTCTGCAGTGCAGCTTTTTTTTTAGCGCGATGGTAAATTTTTGCGACAATCGATTGATAATAATTGTCGTCGCGTGGTTTGTGGTCATTAGCGCGCCTGATGATACAATCTGGTGCGTTGAGAGAATATAATAAATAGCTTTTAGGGGTAATGGAATTTTTAATTTTGAAAAGTCTGTGTCTGATGCCTTCGTGTTGTTTAGGTATATCTGGTAATGGCATCTAGAGGACCTTTGATAGCTGAAATATTTTATTATAAGAGACATATAGTATATTTTGTTAACTGTCTCGAGGTGGCTAATGATCCTAACAGTAATCTAGAAGTATTATTTTTTTATGAGATTTAATTTATGGTTGTGTGGGTCACTGTTAATCAGGTCATGCTTTGCTCGAGTGATTATTTTTATTTATATATAAAAGAAAAACAGTTTACGTTAAAAGTCTAGCTTCCGTTTTTCCAACTATAATGTTATTGAGAAAAAAATATACGTTATTTTTCAGTAAATTAAAAATCTCGTATAAATTTGATAGGTTTCAACATATAAAAGTTAATTAATTTTCGATGCTTTCTACGAATGATATTGCAAATTTTCACGAAAATCCTGATCCTACTTCACCATCATGTAAATATACCAATGAAAATTAAACAGAAACATATATTAAAATATATCCACATTTCATTGCCTTGGATAACAGACTCAACCCTTCCCTTCGTCATTTGCTGCTCCTTCGATTTTCCCCGACTAGCGTGCCTACTCTATATATACCTGTACACGCATATAGGGTAAGTGAAGGTATTACTGCGATTTTTCGAGAAAG
>JAPYZP010007475.1:0-11407 GCA_030522985.1 Torymus sinensis
TTTTCCACTGTTATAATTTTCCTTTGCTTACAAATATACCCAAAGTATAACTTTTAATTTTAATTCTCTCGTCTCTTTGTGTGTACAAATATTTTACTTTACCCTCTTATTATCAAGTCTTAACCTTTTATTATTTTGTCGTGTATATATGTTCACGTAATAATTCTATCGTCAAGTAGATAAAAAATAATTGTATTTTGATATGTCCTTACCTCTTAAAGCCAAAAGTACTCATGTAATATAAAGTAATTTAAAATAGCCTAACAATATTAGCATTGGTGACAGGAAACGATCAAGCAAACGATACATAATCAACATACGGTAAACGGTGCCTGAGCCTGCAAACCAATTAACCCCTACTAAAAATCCCCGAAATGAAGAGGGAGGGGGGGGACAATTGTCTCGAATTCCACTCTGTATTACGCTGCGACTTCATTCTTTATCACCCTCTGCTCTCGGCGGACTAAGTCGCTAAGAATCCGCGCGCGCGCGCCCAGTGTTTTTGTTGCCGTCTCACGCGCGTGTTAACAAAGCCGCGCTACTATAACGCAAGACTACGCCTGCCACGAGCGATTGAATTAAACGGTCACCAATGTACATATAGAAGACGCCCGAGCAAGCAAAGTAAACGCCTCTCGGGAGAGCGATCTATATACACACAGACACACATACTCGGTGACGACAACGCCGCAATTCCGTCTCGGGAAATAGTATTATTATGTCAACTGGTTGTGCGTGCAGAGAGCCGCCGCAGAGTCGACGTAATATATATACCTATATATGAAACTCTCGCGTATATAATGTATAATGTCACTCGTCGAGCGCGTGATGAACGAGCGCAAGGTGCCACACATACTCTCTCGTGCGAGAGAGATTCCTCTCCGTATCTTATCGCGGTGAAAAAATATGCGCGGACGCGAGTTTGTCGAAATGGTATATAAATATATAGTTACCACGAGGAACCGTGTCATGGGAGGTTTTTCGGACGAGATGATGGGGGATCACTATTTTTAAATAAAAGCCCGTCACGAGAGGTGTCTTTCTATCGGGGACGCGCGGGCGGGTGAGCCCCGAAAAACGTCGAGATCGAGCGCCTATATATACGTGACACGGTCCGATCGTTCGGTGACTAACGGCGAGTTCTGTGTAGGTAGTGTAACGGCGGAAGCTGAGAGTATAGAGTGATATTGTTGGTAGCTCGCTGGAAATTGATATGACGGTTATAGGGGCGAGAGTATGATGAATTTTTGTTTCGGAGCATAAGTAATGAGGGGGATGAGATTCGACGTCGGGGCGTGTTAATTTGTCGCTGAAGGACACGGCTCGTGGGTTCTCGTGTATATATACTATACGTGCTTGCGAAAATTATTGCGAAGGCGCGTCTGTCTCTCGCAATTCCTTCGGGCTGTAAATAGACTGGAGTAGATAGCGGAGAAACCGGAGGGAAAAAGTTTTTTCTCTTCCATTTCGAAAATGTCCATTATACAGAAGTGGCGCGGTATATATATGGTATATATATGGTATCTTAGTAAATCATATAACTAATTTACTTTATCATAAACATTTATATAAGGTATGGGCTGAGTGACAATTAATTACATTTCTCAATTACGTTAGAACTGTCATTTTTCGGAAAAAAACAAAAGATAAACCGCCTCTCGAGTCACGGTTAGACAGTAAGGGGGACATAACAGTACTTATACAATAATCATGAGCGAAGAAAGCGATCGGAACACTCGCTTGGTTGGATCGCGCGCGCGCGCAAACGACAAGTCACTCTGATATTACAGAATTCAAAGTGAATCATCCGACGACGAATAAACCGCAGCATCGCGCAGGTTCAATCACCCCCCGTTGCCGCAGCCACTGTAATATACATGCCGATATAAGCGTGTCAATGACGGGACATGACAAAAGAATTTAGCCGAAAAAAAAGCGCTCGTCAAGTAACTAGATTAGCCGGTAACTTCGTTAATACTTACTTACACGCGAAGTCAGCATCATCATTATCGTGACGCGAAACCGTTGATTGGCCCGTTTATAAAAAAACCGTCGCGCGATGACAATTTATGCTGATGATCTCTTGTTTTACAAGACCCGAGGCGCGTCGGGCAGGTCTTCACCGGCTAACGTCCTTCATCCGATTAGCGCGCGCCGGCGAAGACTTTTAAAGCGCGAAACGCTTTAGGGGGCAGAGTAGAGAAAAAAAAAGATCGATGCTCCGGCTGTCTTTCGTGTGTTTACATTCTACCATATCACACGCGTACGCGTACACCCCATTGACGAAGAGGACAAAAAAAATAACGAGCGTATATTCCATTGTCGTGCCATTCATCGTTATATATGCGTGCGGGCGCTTCTATATAATGGATAAAAAGCTCAATAGGATTGAATTTCTTTTTTCGCGGTCGCGTCATTCATAAAATATATAATTACCATTTTTCGATGTAGCATATAAGGCTGTGCGTATAGCTTTCTCAGTGTCAAGTGAAATTTTAGAGCCCGCACGTTACACCTCGACTGACTTTATTTGAATATTATATGTGTGGCGGATTCAGGGAAAACGAACAAGTATAAATATCAATATGAGAGGCTGAATGGTTGTTTACGGATAGACCTTCAAAGACTCTCCGCGAGCGCGTAAATCTATTTATGCGACGCGCGCCGATAAAAAATTTACGGTTTACCTTACGACACGTGTATTATATGTGTAACCGCGCGCGTCTTAGCGTCGACACTGAGATATAGAGATCATGTACCAATTAACGAATCGCTCGGTCTCGTTATACACCAAGATGTATATATACACTCTGTCAGAAAGATACACACTAAATATACATATCTATAACTTTGCGCGTACACTATATACATGAGCTTCGACACGAACTTTTTGCGTCTATAGAACACAAGAGGCGCGAACTCGGCATACATATACGCACATGTATATAGAACACGCGGCGTTCATAGTCCAGAGGCAAGACACATCATCATCTCTCGCGTGCACACACACACACATACTCGTATATGTATAATGATACATATACAAGAAGTGTGGAATAATACTTGACTTCTCGTTAAGAGATCGACCGAGCTCACGTGTCTCTCCCCGCGCGCGCGCGCGCGTCTTCTCTCCCCCTCACTTGTCTTCCTCTATATAATAGACGATGCGCGTCCTAATAACTCGCGGGACGCGCGCGAGTATGACTTTGCAAGATGTACGGATTTAAATGAATAATTTAATCTGTCTGCACGGCCATTGTCGGGGCATAATAACTATAATATATATATATAGAACCGCTAACTCGTTGCTCGGCGGTTGATCGCAGAGGCGATTGTTTTATTTCGTAGTATATGCTTTCTTCTTCCTTTTTTATCTTTGCGCTACATTTTTGTTCACGCTGTTACGTAAAAGGGGCAATTGGATTGAAATAAAAATCCGCGCGCGCGNATAGATAAAAGGAATTGCAAGTATATTACGCGAGTGAATTGAATAATATGAAAAAAGAAATCTCTTTTGCACAATTGTCACTGATCGTGACCTAATAAACAAAAATACATTCAAGTAATAATCGTTTATTTCATTATCGTTCAACGATACGTTCTCTATACATCCACGAAATTGACGATAACTTTTATCAATGGATTTCTTCATTTCGTTTAAACAACTGCTGCTGTCAAGTGTATATTAGGCGGTCGATGATCTATACCGTTTTATAAGAAGACACACACGGCGTAAAAACACTTTTTTTTTCTCTTACATATTATGTATAATTCCAAGATAATCAATTAAAAATAAGTGAAAGGCGCGTGTAAGCTCGACATTCGCGGTAACCCTGATCACTGCCCAATCGAAATTAACCCAGCCTTATAAGTACATGATCTTTTTCGAAACCTATAATCAGAAACGCGCAATTGCAAACTCGAAAAACTGATTTTCACGGTCGTCGATAACTCGATCCACTTCACGGACATCCTTCGCTATAAAAAAAAAAAAGAAACAATAACATTTAATCGGCGCGTGTAAACGACTCCGCGCCACGTATACATATATATTATACAATAGCCGCAGCGAGTTATGTAAAGTTCAACTATACACACACACACACAGACAGAGACACGGGCGGAGACACAATCAGCCCGTAGCGCGCGACTCTTCTCCGGTATTTTCAGATTACGCAACACAACCGCGCTGCGATAAGTTAGGGCCGATCGCTCCTCGAGATTAACGTCTATACACTTGTGGCGTGTTCGAAAGGCGCCCGAGGCTCATAGTCCAAAGATCTCTCACTGAATTATTATTATCATCAATAGTGCACGATTATACGCGTGTATATCTCTCTCTGGTTTCCCCCCACGGCAGCGTGTCATGCGTTCCGCGCATGACATCTAAGGTGGTGTTTAGGCCGATTCCCGAAAAACACGCTGCCGACGACGACGAGCTGTCGTGCCCGTATTATCAATGCCGCGCGCGCGCACGAATAAAAAGATACCACTTTTATCGCGTATCTCGGGTAGGCCCTCTCTACAGGCCCGTGGCAATGTGACAAAAATGAACTTTAGCACCATTGAGATTGATCGGCCGCGCTCGCATTAGGAAGTACCTCGGTAATCTTCTCCTGCCTCAGTAAGTGCCAGGCGTCGCTCGTCGTTAGATCGCGCGAATTTCGATCGAATTGATTCGCTGTGTGTTGCGCGCAGTCGAGGTACGTCTTTTTTTTCACTAATAAAATTTTTTCGCGATTGCAGTCCTCACCTTACATTACTTGTAGATACAATTGTAAAAGTGGACACGCGCTCGTGCAATTATTACATATACGAGTGTTTCCTCGATATATACGGAAACAAAAGATTCGTTATATAGACAGCAATTATGCGATATCTCGTTATAATGTTTTGACAATTTTTGCAACGAACCCCGATGATCGCTTTATCGGAAAATTTAATTAGTCGTTGAACTTGTCAATCATGCATTTATGAACGAATAAAGTGTTGAGAGATAAAGTTATATATATATATCGAAAGAATTTTATGCAATCTTCCAGTTGCCACTCACGGAGTTTACGTAAGCATTCATAATGCCTTTCTTCGCGATTGCAATGGTCATTAATTGATTAATTAGAGCGTTTTCAATATATATATATCGTATGCTGTGTCTAGCTTGACTTTATTGTAATTTTTGTCTTTTCTTTTGCGTAGGTACATATACGTACTCGTAATTCTTAGAGCTTTTTTTTCTTATTATAACGTTATTATTTAATATAATTTTAATCTTCTCTATCGAAGAAAATGTTAATTAATTATAGCTAAATTAATTTCCCCATTTATGGAATTAATCTGTAAGAGCATGCTTTACGTTAAAACTTTTTTTTAATGTTAATGCTGCACACATACTATAAGCTTTTTTTTATTTAACGAACTTAATACTATTTTTATATTTTATTACAGCTTTATATTTAGTACATTCTAATTGTATATTTATAATTGTCAATAGTAAAATATGAAATATCTAGCATGACTTAATTAATGATATATTATGTACCTTAGGTTAAAGTGACAAATATATATATATATATATACTTCTGCAGCACGTGCATGTGCGATTAATTACATGTATAACGACCAGTAATACTTATTATCGTATTTCATAATTAAACATGATTACTATGTAAGATCACATTGTAAACACATCATTGAACGTTATATATAATATGAATCAATGCATGTAACGATGTTCATTCATACATATTACACTGAAAATAAAACGATAAAAATTCTCTTTTTCATCACGGTCATACAGTAAACTTTCACAAAAAAAAAATCCCGAATCACATGATAAATTTAACTCTATAAAAGCATATCGAACGCTCAAGGCAAAATCAACTTCACCGCGTGTCCCCCCTTTATTTTCAGTGTATACCAATACATTATACTTACACACACACATACACAGAGACGGCGAACCCACGAAACCGCAACTCCCCCTCTAACACGCCACACGACTCGATTTTCCAGAGAAATGGACAGTTTCTGGGTGAGCGGCGCGATTCACACGATCAAGGCCCTGTCCTACGTGTACGACCTGCTCACCTTCCCGGTCTACCTGATCCTCCAGCGGCCATGGGAGAAGCGCAAGGCCTCGCGTCGCATCAAGGCCAAGGCGGTTGCTCGCGACGACTCCACCATTATCTACCGCAATGTCGATCCGATCGGCAAGATGCATTCCAACCTGGTGCACCAGAAGATCGAGACGCTCGAGGCGATGCTCAAGTGGGTGGCGAGCGTGCACGGCAACAAGCGCTGCCTCGGCACTCGCCAGATCTTCGCTGAAGAGGATGAGCGCCAGCCCAACGGAAGGGTGTTCAAAAAGGTACATAATCATGTGATATGACATTTTTTGCGTATAATAATAGAAATCGAAAAGTAGGAAATAAAATTCTTCTTTTTGTTATTGCAGTACAAAATGGGCGAATACAAGTGGAGGAGTTTCATAGAGGTGGAAAAGCTCGCGGCGTCCTTCGGCCGGGGACTGAAGGAGCTCGGTTTCGCGGTGCGCAAGAACATCGTCATATTCGCGGAGACGAGAGCGGAGTGGATGATCGCGGCGCACGCTTGCTTCAAGCAGAACCTGACGATCGTCACGATCTACTCGACGCTGGGTGACGAGGCCATTGCCCACGGCATCAACGAGACGGAAGTCGACACCGTCATCACCAGCTTCGATCTCCTGCCGAAATTCAAGAAGCTCCTCGACAAAGTACCTGTAGTTAAGAATATTATTTATATGGAGGATCAGCTGAAGAAGCCCGACACCACGGGTTACAAGGTACGTGATGAAAAAAACATTTATTTTCCATTTTTAAAGGAAAATCCGATGCAACGTGTATTTATTTATCGACGTTTTTAATTGAAAATAGGAAGGCGTGCGAATACTTCCATTCCAAGAGGTCGTCGAGGTTGGCAACAAATCCGACGCGACGTCCGTGCCACCGGTGGGCGACGACACGGCAATCATCATGTACACCTCGGGCTCGACTGGCGTGCCCAAGGGCGTCATTCTCTCCCACAAGAACGTGATCGCGACGCTGAAGGCCTTCTGCGACGCCGTTGTTATCAAGAACGACGACGTCTTCATGGGCTTCCTGCCCCTCGCTCACGTCTTCGAGCTCCTGTCCGAGAGCGTGTGCCTGCTGAACGGCGTGCCCCTCGGCTACAGCTCGCCCCTCACGATGATCGACTCCAGCAGCAAGATCATGAAGGGATGCAAGGGCGACGCGAGCGTTCTCCACCCTACCTGCTTGACTGCCGTACCTGTAAGTTTCTCTTGATATTTTTGTCGAAGAAAAGCTATTGTACGCACGTTATGATGTATGGTTGACTTTGAATTTTCTGTGTTGTAGCTTATCTTGGACAGGATCTCAAAGGGCATTGCTGAAAAAGTGAAGAGATCGGGGCCATTGCCGCACGCAATCTTCAACTTCGCCTACGAATACAAACTGAAATGGTACAAACGGGGCTACGACACGCCGATCTTTGACAAATTCATCTTCGGCGCGGCCAAGCAAGTTCTAGGTGGTCGCGTGCGATTGATTCTGTCCGGTGGTGCTCCTCTTAGCCCAGAAACCCACATGCAAGTCAAGCTGTGCTTGTGCGTAACCGTGACTCAAGGCTACGGCTTAACTGAAACGTGCTCCTGCGCCACTGTGATGGATCGTAAGTGTGATGATATGTCGCTGTGCTGTCGCGAAAGCTATCAGCTTTTTCGAGAAAATATAATGTTGAAAAACGTTGGAATCTTGTTTTAACCGAAAATACGTTTTTTTTCTTCTTCAGCTTACGATAGGAGTACGGGAAGAGTTGGTGCACCCACGACGGTCTGTGATATTCTTTTAGAAAATTGGGAGGAGGCTAATTACAGAGTGTCGGATGTGCCGAACCCAAGAGGCGAAATTCTCATTGGAGGAGACAACATATCAGCTGGATACTATAAGCTTCCCGATAAGTCGAAGGAAGATTTCTTCTGCAAGGATGGAAAGCAATGGTTCAGGACGGGAGACATTGGTGAAGTTCATCCAGATGGGTCAATCAAGATTATTGGTAAATTATTTAATTATATAACTATATACGCGTAGATTTCGGTATGTGAAATTGAAAAATACATAACTGAGTTGAATTCTTTGTTTTGTCTAACAGACAGGAAGAAGGACTTGGTAAAACTTCAATTCGGTGAATACGTCTCGCTAGGAAAAGTAGAATCTGAATTGAAAACGTGCCCCTTGGTGGAGAACATTTGCGTTTACGGAGATGCTAGCAAAGATTACACGGTAGCTCTAGTTGTACCTAATCATCGCCAGCTTGAAGAGATTGCTACAAGTATTGGAATTACAACTACATCGTTTGAAGAGTTATGCAATAACCGACAAATAGAAAAAGCCGTCCTACAGACGCTAGTCGAACACGCGAAAAAATGTGAGTATTAAAAAAATGTACATAAATATAAAAAGTATTAATAAAAATATTTATAAATAAACGTTCTGAAATCCATCGGAATGCTTAAATTTTCAACTCATAATTGAATGCATTGACAAAAATTCATTCTGATTTTAGGCAATCTCCAGAAATTCGAAGTACCTGGGGCTGTGAAACTGGTCACTGAGACGTGGTCTCCAGATATGGGTCTTGTGACTGCTGCATTTAAACTGAAAAGAAAAGCAGTTCAAGAACGCTACAAGCACGAAATCAGTCGTATGTACGCATCGTGATGCCATCCGGATAAGCAAACGAAAAACGGCGCATAGCAGAACTGAACAAGATTCGTTTTAAATTTCCGTCAATGGAGTTAATTCTGCAAAAAAAAAATATATATATAACATCTTAAAAACGTATTGATATGGTTGTTACGAAAGTGATCCTCGTTATTTACGCACAAATGGAGAAAAGTCTTTCGTAATACCATTGCGTTACTCTGACCTGTAAAACTGAGACTGTGAGAAAATGAAAAAAGGACAAATTAATATGCAGCTTCCTCAAATTCAAGGGGCCGATCCTTCTAGAAAGTATTGAGCTCTGATAAGATAAAAATAAATTTTTTACACCAAATAAATAAATCTAAATGAAAGACATGTTCATATTTCTTATATCATATAAAGAAATATGGCATGATTATTTTGAACCGAATCTTAGACATAACATTGTATGAATATCATGTAATGAAGAGTAAATTACAGATTACTTAATTTGTATTATATATATAAATATATGTATTAGGTTAGCTACTGCATATTGAATGTATTATAAAGCATCATAAATGGACCGATTTTATCAGTTTTAATGCTAAAAATGATCATCTAATCATTTTTATGTTGTTTAAATTTTTAATAAATCACTGAAATTAATTACCATTATACCAAAAATATACATGATTGTCGGCATAATGAATGAAAATTATTCTTGTTAATAAGAGCTATGTATGTAATGTACAACTAAATGTCAGCAACTGTTTTTATTGTTGCAACATGATGTATAGAATAAAATGACTGTGTCATTTTAGTTTTTAGATTTTTAAATTTTAAATGATTTACAGTGTAAGAGTTTCAAAAAATCGCGCACATATACATGTATATTACAAACTATCAAGAAAGTTTTCTTGAAAAGTATGACTGTGTAGCTGTAAATTTTAAATTGCTTTAATTTTAGACAAACGTTGAATTTTTTAAGTATAATTGATGAATATTTTGAATATAATGTTACAGATTTATAAAATGGCCTACAAATGTAAACTGGAATGATTGTTTATGTCAAATGCCTGAAATAAACTTTGTGAAAATCAAATTATAAGTGTTATTAAATACTTCCCTATCACAAAAATCAATATGAAGACATTTATTAATAGTCCAGGCGGTGGACGGAAAAAAGGTCGGAAATGGACATTTCGACATACCAGTGTCAAAACCGTGTGCAATTTTTGTTATTTAACAAAATAGGAGCGATTTCGGCACTTCTTTTTTGGTTTTTTCACTCTAGCTCGGTTCTGGTTCGTTTTAGCAAAAAATTGTCAGTATGAAAATTGTTTGTTATTAAATTTGCTACAAAAGAAAAATGCCACTTTTTTCATTATTAAATAACTTTTGAAAAAAACAACGAAACGACTTGAAAGTTTATTTACAAAGAGTTTTTGTCAATACAAAAGTGTACGCCAAAGCCCAAAAATATATTTATTAATTATTGTCGATGAAATATGCGGTCGAATTTTTTTTTGTCCTTAATTGCAAATAATGCCACGTCTACAAAAATCGTTTCTCATAGTGACAAAAAATTGTTTCATACTTACTTAAAGTAAAGGCTTATTGTTTTTTTTTTTTAAATAAAGCAAAGGCTTTTAAAGTTAATATTTCCAAAACAATATTTATTTAAAGTGATTTGCATAACATCTTAATTATTATTGGTTAAATGTTTCAACTTTCTACACCCTTCAATTCAATCCCTGGAATTCTCGCTAATTAAATTGTCATTAATATAATGACTTAATTCCGTATGTACTTAAAGTGTAAGTACTTAATCCGGGGAAGATCTGACTATTAGGCGGCGTTAATTATTTCTTGTATAGGTAATAGATGAAAATTCTGACCAATGGGTAAAAGGAACAGGTAATAAATTTGCCGAAGGTTCTGCAGACTAATGACTCGTGCAGTAAAATTTCGACTGACATTTTAGTATAAATAGTTATTATTTTACCCAACAAACAGCATGAATATATACGTAAGTATGAAACAATATTAAATAATTGTAAAAAGAATACCTAATGCGCGATAAAATATATATATCTTTCTATCTTTTATTTGAATGTTTGAATAATAAAGAAACAGTATGAATGTTAAACGTAAATAATTCTGAAAATAAAGATCTTTTATTAATGCCATTAGCAGAATCGTGTAGATCTCATCGCGGCATGTTGATCTAAAAAAAAGTTTTTGTCTCTAAGTCAAATAGTTGCTGAGAAAAATCAATTTGAAACATTGTGTTTTTTGAATAGCGCGTGTTGAACGAGAGAGATAGAGAGAGAGAGCGTGCCGCCGCGCCGTCAGGCGCGTCGGCACGCGTGCCCGCTGAGCACGCGCAATATTTTTTTCTCTCTAATCGATGATTTCAGAAAATCTATCAATTATTTTTTGTGCAAATTTTGGGAAAAGTTATTGTATGGTTTAAAGATACTACACGCGCAAGCCGGGAGCACAAATTTAAATAGAACGTCTGGAATCGCTGCAAACACGTTTTCCTCGATAGCTCCGAGTCTAATGATCGGATCATAATCTTTTTTTTTTGTTTTAAATAGCAAAAAATAAGCCCTTTCCAACGGTGTACCTCTGATTTCCCGAAAAAGAAAATAAGGACGTGTTTTTGACTTTTAGAC
>JAPYZP010007477.1:0-10067 GCA_030522985.1 Torymus sinensis
CTTTTTAAAAAGATATAAATGATTATAAACACAAATAGCAGACGACATGTATGAGTGCGAGAGAGACGGAACGATGCGGGTGATATAGTTTGTGCTCTCCGTGAGCGTACTAAACTATAGCATGACTATAGCGTGTTAAGGATCTATCTTAAAACATCTTTTTGAACATTTTTTGTCTCGAAAATTTTGTTCACCGTTACAAAGCTTCCTCGTCGAGGAAGCAAAAAGGGAAACCTCTATAAAAAAAAAACGCGCCTATCTATCGACTTGTTGGTTGGCGTGGAAGATAGACTTTATATATATATTATAGTGTCTCTGTCACTGTTCAGCCCATATATTATCTTTACCTTAAGATATACAATTTCCTTGCATGTCATATAGAAAGTTATTTGCGCTTAGTCCATAATGTCAGGATCGAGCGAAGCGAGGACCCAACTTGCCTGCGTTCGTGGTCCTCATTGCTACCGAGGGTAATACACATTTTTCCCGCATACCCTGCAAAAAGTTATTTATCGAAAACGACACATAACCTCACTCCTCGAAACTGCGATGTCTCTGCTCGTACATCTATTTTTTTCCCGATGATTAGTGATATCTATAGTGATTCAAGGCTCGAGCACAATACTTTACACATGTTTGTCGCATGTGTACCGATATGATAAATACGATTAAAAAACGTTGGGCATGAGGTGGGACAAGAGGGGAGGGGGAAAGGGGATCTGAGGGGGGTCTAAGGGAGGGATGAAGGTGGGCTCAGAAGTTGTTTTAATGATTTTTACGTTAATTTAAGAAGGGCAGAGGGGGGTTGAGGGGAGGGGCTGATGTTCATAAATAACGCTAACATCTATATAATATATGTAGATATATACAAGGGGGGGTTCCCCCCAACTGGCTCCGTGTGTCAACCCCCACATTTTTATTAATTTATTATGTTCTATTTTTTCCACAGCACCCAAGAGGTAAATAGATGGATGCGTTTTTTTATAATTTATTTAATTTGATATGATAAAATATTTTAAAGTATTTAAAATCTGTTTTATTCTATTATTATATTTCCTACACATATTTTTTTTACTTTAAATTTAGTCTTCTATACAGTAGGTTTAAAATTCCACTTATAACTGAGGTATTTATTTCAGAATAAATAGCAAAATACTATTTTTTCAGTTTTCAAAGTTATTTCATTGAATGAGCATTTCAAAACCTGGTTCAAATGGTTCGATCTGGTTCGAACAGTTCGAAGAAATCGAATAGTTCGCTTGGTTCGAATAGTTCGACTAAATTGAGTAGTTCGATCACGTCCGAGTAGTTTATTTGGTCCGAACAGTTCGATTGTGTACGAGTAGTTTCGTATGATGTTGAACAGTTCAAAGTATCGAGTATACGACTCGAGTTCGAAAAAATAGTTCGATACTGGTGAAACACCTCGAGTCGAGCATAAAATTTTGAAGGCGATAAATAATGTTGTCCTGTATAAGATTTCTTTTTCATTTTGAATTTTCAGAAAATATTAATTTGAAATATGTATTGCACTTTCGCGCTTGCTATTTTTAGTATATCTCCAATTCTACTTTATGGATTGAGATCGTCAACGTCTTATTTTAAAGGTTTAGCTTTATATCAAGGAGCGTGGTAGCGCTCTAAAGGCAAGTTATCAGTCGCGAAGCCTGAGGACAGTCCGTGCTACGTATATACGGAAAGATAACTTCATCACCTATCAGTTATAATAAACACTGAGAAAAAGATTCATTCCAGTAACCCAAAAATTGGTCACTATACCAAGTGAAATTGGTAAAAAAACATAGAACCAGAGGTGATTGTACAAGCAACGGGATTGGTAAAAAATAGTACAAAGTTGTTATTATCATATCATTGATTGGACTTTTGGCACAAATAATTTGCAGTGATAACCATGATAAACATTTAAAGTTAATAGAAACATCGAAATATATAGTGGTATTGACTACATTTACTCTTGAGAACACCAATTTTCGGTTAAAGCAACTATCGAGAATGCTTACAGAAAAATATTATTTTCTGCATTCTAACCTCAAAACGAACATTTGGACTGTGATTTTTCGGTCATCATGCAGAAAATTATATTAGTAAACTGCTATGAAAAGCGATTTTTTGACGCACTCGATTCCCCACCTCGCTTCGCTCGGCGGGAAAACGTCTCGTGCTAACACGTTAGAAATATACTATTTCACAATACTATTTAAACGGTTATCCTAACTATTATAGTAACTAAATTCCTACTATAATGTGGTAGTCTTATCTTCTTCGGAGTACCGGGCATCGATCAATTTTTCCAAAGCCTAAGGGATGCAGGAAACACGCGGGTTAAGCCTCAAAATTCCGCTTGCATGCAAACAGAATTGACAATTTTCTGAACGAAATAGGGACGAAGAAAGATAAGTGCCCTCTTGTCCGTTTGTCTCATTCTCAATTGAATGTCGCCCATTTATGACGTTCAGCTATGAATCTCCCTCTAGTACTGAACGTTTTTTATGCTCGCCTGTCTCAACGCAAAATATCATTCGGAAGTCCGGTGGAGCTCGTCGCGTAGCGCCCACACCCTATATATAAATAAAATAAAAAAAATGTGCTCTCGGGTCTGACCGTTTCCCAGTTCTCTTTCTCCCTCCCTTTTTTGCCGGAATTTCGCGTGTCCATGCGCGCAAATGGCTAACGAGCGCAACCACATTTCGCGCAAACGCACGCGGAAACATCGGCGTGTGTGCGTGCGCGCAGAAGAATATACGGATGGCTTCGGGAAGCATGACAAGTGCGTGTGAATGCGTATTTCAGTCGTGAGCGGCACGTAAAAAAGCGGCAAATAATTGAGGGAAGCGTGCTAGCGCCATCCGACGTAGTTTGGGTATAAATGCGAGAGAACGAGGGAGATTGATATACGCCCGCGGGTATCGCAGAATATTTTTCAGTTCGAGACTAATTGATTGCCCTCGAAGAATCAGTTGCTCCGAAAATTTTACGACTCGTGCGTAGAATTTCTGATTTCTTGCTTGACGTGAGCACGCCTCTTTTTTATACTGACCGCAAAATTTATTGATTACTTCAAGCCACGCGCGTTTCGTCATTGAATTGGCTATTTATGTTGTTTCCAAAAGAAAGATACGTTTATCGATATATCACAGCTTGTTGACTTAATTTTTATTGAGAAAATTCTCAAAACGATGTATGTGATATTTATAATATAATATTTATGACGAAATTCATAATCAATTTACCATTTGGGTGTTAACTAAATTGTCAAAAAGACTTTTTGAGGTTTACCCCACACATTCATGCATTAAAAAATGCGAAACCATTCAAAATGACTTTGTAACACAGTTTATTGGCATTAATGTTTTTATAAAATAATGTTTTAAAAAATTGGTAGTTTTAAAATGCATCATTCATTCAAGAAGTGCAATATACAAGTAACCCTCTATCCTATGTAAGTGGTTTTTAAAGATTAGTAAATGGTTGAGTGTAAGAATCAAACGGTCCTGCTATCCAAAGGGGGTATCCCAGGGATGGAGAAATGACAACCACGAAGATACAATTCGTCGACGTTTCGAGTTTTTGTTTTAAACTTCTTTTCAAGACACTGATACAATTGATAAAACAATAGTAATAAATTAACTTATTTGAAACTGGGAAAGGCTAGGTTGAACTAAATTCTCAAATTCTCAGACGGGGGTGGGGGGGGGGGATATTTTATCAGAATGGTAATATGTTAGGTGGATATTTTCTTAGAAAATATACTATCGTTTAAAATATTTTCCGAATCCGATACTGTAAATTCCGAACAGGAGCTATTCAGAACACACAAGGAATTGTTTTCGAAAAGAAAGTATCAGAAAAGTTTGTGCCTATAAAAATAGAAGAAAGATTGCATAAAATTATAAAAATCCCTTTTACTATAAAAAAAAATTCCGAAAAATTGAAAAAATTGATTCCTCTACGATTTTTAGCACATTTGTGGATGTTATAGCTTTTCTAAATCACTGCATTTCTACAATTCAATTATTAGGTAGAAATGACATTCGAAAAATTGATATCGCATATCATATAAAAATAATTTACTGAAAATATTATGGCCTTATTGCCAAATTTTTTCGAATTTTTATGTATTATATATTTTTAAACATTCGGAAAATTTACCGTTCTATCATAAGATATTCTAATTGGTTTTTACCTTTCTGAGAAAATACCCATCTGACATTTTACCATTCTGATAAAATACCGCCTGCCTTCTCAGACACGTGCAATGCAGAGACTATAGAAAAAACGACGCGTGAGTCATTTTTCTCCGCGCGCATGTGCCATACGCGTCTGCGTGGATAGTAACTCACAAAAGCTTTTACAGAATTGGAGAGGTCGGGAGTACAGTCAAACTAGTGCTATCGGAAATATACTTTTGACGCGTAAGGTACCACGTTAACCCCCTTACCCGTGTAGAAAAATGTAGGTCTCTCAGACCTGATTCTGATGCGATTTCCGTAGGTATAGTACAATTCAGACAGGGAAATCGTTCTTGATTCGGACACTTTTTTGAATACCGTTTTCTCCACGATTCAGATGGGGATTCCAAGGTAGATTCTAATTAGGAAGCCTTATGAATTTCTAGCCTTTCTGGATTAGTTTTATTTGTTTAAACATAGCGAAAACAATTAATTCTCGTGTTATACATTAATAAAGAAATTAGTTATAGTGTTCATATAGTAATTTGTAAGATTATAGCATTTTTTATTTTAAATATTCTTGAATCAAAAAATAAAGAATATAAAAATTAAACAAAATAAAGCTGCAAATTTTGTTAGGAAAAAATTATTATGCAAATAAGATTTATTATTAATATTTGTACTGTATGTTATTTTTACGAATAATTATTTTCAAGTACTTATACTTATATTGCATATTATTTATTTAATTTAATATTTATTTATCTTTTAAAAATCTTTTATATGTAATTAATGAATACATTTGAAATGATGAAGTTGAAAACATTAATGAAAGAATTAAAGAAATTTACGGCACGGCGTGGCATAAGTGCCACTTTTACGCACGCTTGCTAAAGCAAGCGTACACAATAGTAGTACTTCTGCCTCGCCCAGTCATAATAGTTATTTTCGATACAAGTGTGCAAAGTGGGTCATTCTCGCACGGGTGTGTGAAACACCCGTGCAATGATGACCCTTTTTGGTCACGTGTATCGAACTTTATTTTTTTTAACGGAGTGTGTGACTAGCCTTGTCGTTTGTTTTGCGTGCGTAAAGTGGCACTTTTACGCACGCCGTGCGCTAAAGTAAATTAATCTGCGCATGTTATAAAAACGATTCTTACACGATTGTCATTGTCACCCGAGCGAAGCGAAACTCACAATCGCGTAAGAATCGTTTGTATAGCACTAGTATCGAAAACTACTAAAAAAAAATTTTTCCCTGGTGGAGATTCGAACCTGTGTCTCCCGTGCAGTAGTCCAATGTCTAATGCATTTACTTACAAAGAGTACTTCCGAGCAAAGTAATAATTTGAGTACTTCCATGTATTAATTTAGTTAAACTTGTTAATGTATAAATAAAAATCATTCAGAAAAGTACAAATATTTAATATGTTTTGCTATATTTGCAATTATTATTTATTGTATATATTATTCTAATACAAAACGCGATAGTCCCACGATTTTCTTGTCAGACTCAGATCTGATGTCCGTTGCTGTCAACGAATCAAATAGGAATCTGTTATAGTGAATTAAAATTAAGCAGCCTCGGAGTATACAGAAATAATGAAGTAGGATGTTTCATTTCAAACCTACGAATATCAGATCCAATTCTGGCAGGGAAATCGTGCATTTTGCTCTGTCTTTAATAAAGAAGGGATAAAGTAGGAAAATCAGATCCGAGTCTCGCAGTAGAACTGCAGAAAATCGCGTCCGAATCGGAGTTAATCACGAAGACGACCTCCAAAAGTTCTATACGGGTCAAATAAAAACTCGAAACGTCGATGAATTTTATCTTCGTGGTTGTCATTTCTCCATCCCTGACATACCCACGGTGCTCCTACGGAAAATTAAATGAAAATTGCGATTACCTTCAATTTTGTTATTGATCCTGGTTCCTGGCATTATATAGACATATTTCATGATGCAATGGAAGTCGTACAGATAGCGCTTTTTTTAAATATTAACATTATAATGAAAATTCTTTCCGACACATATTATTCAGCGGCCCAACCTAATGGTGGTCGATTTAGATCTTCGAGTCTACCCAAGTTTTTCTCATGTATCTTGACCCGCTGAATCCGAATTTCTTGGTTAGAAAGTCTGAAATTGGCGCCTTTAATTGTTATTAACAATTTTCTTAAACAATATGTAAAAATTCGTTTGACAAAACGCGATTTTTTAAAACTTTAATGGTCTACAGTTCAGCTTGCACTCGATAAATTTAAACTTACAGCCACTCAAATTGTTTGTTTAATTATGTACTTTAAGCCTATAATGGTCTATGATGGTATTCAGAATGATTTCATTACCTTTCAGTGCTCCTTTCGACTACTGAAACATAATGAAATCATTCTGAATACGATCATAGACCATTATAGGCTTAAAGTACATGATTAAACAAACAATTTGAGTGGCTGTAAGTTTAAATTGATCTTCGGCTTCTGCTACTGTTCTCAGTTGGGTTGGGTTGGAATATAATATTAAAAATCATGGGGCGATCCTGCAATGAAATCCTTCATAGAACTTTAATCGTTTAGAAATACCTTTGCATCTGCTTCTACATTGTTGAAAAGTGTTTAGAGCTTAAAAGTTATATGAAATAGTTTATCAAGTTTTATACGAATCTGGAATTAATTCGAGCCAAACTTGCCATAAACTTGATTAACAATTGCCTGTAACTTTTAAAGTTTTAAGAATGTTTTAACCTGAAACACGAACTGTCTGCGCAGGTGATTAGTTTTCATATATTATGCTTACTTTTGGTAACAGAAAAGATTATAAAAAAGTATGGTCAAAACTGTCCCAGTACTGGGTACTGTACCTTATCTGTTTCTGAAATATCGATATTTTGTTTAAAAAGTTATCTTACAAGGAGAGTCAACACCCTCCGGGAAACGGATTTTCGCGGGAGTCGATTTCTGGTACCTAAAAATGAAGCCCAGTGCTCGAACTTTCATCTCATAGGCCCTTTTTCTTGAGATATGGGTTCTAAAATGGGTTATTAAAAATAGAGATATGAGAGATATGGGTTATTAAAAAATGATGTCTCTTCTAGTGACTGTCACATTGCAAGTCTTTAAGATACGAAAACGAGGAAGAAAAATTATAAAAGTGTACAGTGAAAGCTAAAATTTAAGCTCTGAGACGTTAAAAAATATTAATTTTTTAGGAAGTTACAAGCAATCAAAGATAGCGTAAGAAAATGGTTAAAAATTTGTCTTCAGTTTAAGCGATTAAATTGAACGTATTTTTAACTATTTTCATATGTTATCTTGATTGCTTGTAACTTCGTGAAAAATTAATATTTTTTAACGAATGAGGTCTTGAATTTTAGTTTTTAGTGTCTACTTTTATAATCTTCTGTGCTCGTTTTTGTATGTTAAATACTTGCAATGTGGTCAATAGAAGGGACATCATTTTTTAACGAAATAGAGGATATTTGAGATCAGATTGCTCATAATTCAAGAAAAACGGCCCATTGGACAAAATTGTGAACACTTGATTTCATTTTTAGGTACTAGAAATCGACTCTCAAATGCCCGCGAAAATTTGTTTCCCGGAGGGTACGATCTCTCCTTTTTAGTCATGTTGAAATACAATGATGAACACTTCATTTATAATACATTGACTATCTATATCATTTTAAATAAATATATCACATTACGACTATGGCTTTTTTAAATTTTAGATATCCTCTTTATTCAGCATTGATTTGACTAGTGGAGTCGCGAAAGAACCACCTTAAGATGATACCTATTTTTTGTTTATTCTCAGCATGATTTTTAAGTTGCATACAACTTAAAGTCTTAACGCCTTAATTTATTCAACCTAATGGAGTATTTTCAAAAGAATGATAATTTCTTTCTGGATGGATTATCGTCGTGTTGTAATTTTTAGGTAGGTGAACTGGAACATCAAGCAGTACGCCTATTGACTTACATCGTGTTTCAATTTTATTTTTGGAACGTTCGAAATACTTGAAATGAGTTTTGGAGTTTCAAATTTTAGACAACAAATGCTCGCGACTCCGTTCAGCTTATTATATGTTTAGTTCTGTATGAGAGTGATACAGCAAAGTGAACAATCAATTGATGTTTAGATAATTCATTACCGAATTTTAATTATTTAATATAGATTTATTGTTGCACATATGCATGCCCATCTATCTGTGCTAGCTAAAGCTTGTTGCATGTTCGCGCTGTGTATTTATTTGTATGCACGAGCTTAGTGCACAAGCGCGTCGATTGCACGGTTCGTATCTAGCGTAAATATAGCGTAACTCTTCGAAGTGAAGCGGCAGCGCTTGATAGGAGAGATGATGTTTTTAGGTATCGACCTTTTTTAATAATAATAATAATAAATTTATTTTGGTAAGACCAACAAACATAGAGTATAAGTAGAGTACAAGTATTAATATAATATATAAGTCCATAAGATACATGCGCGCAGTAAAAAATTAGAATACAATAGAAAATAAAAAAAAAATAATAAAATAGCTCTCAGTCTTAGAAATGCTAATTATCACAGTATTTAGTTACGAATTATTACGTATTCAAGTAACAAATATCACAGATTTATTAGAATAAGTATATAATACTTCTTCAAGATAAGTAGACAATGTTAAGTCCGCAGAATCACTAGAGATGTCAGTCAAATTAATCAAAAATAAGGAAATGGTTTTTGAGAGTGCTTTTAGAACGAGACAAGGTCGGAAGGTACTTAAGGGGGTCATAGACCAGGAGGCCTTAGAGGCCAAAACAATCTGAAAAAATAAAATAAAATATAATTAGTCACATATACTAATAGTATATCATAAGTAGGCACAATTTCTGATACAATGGCCCGAGATATAATCTGTAAACCAATTTTACTCAGAGCTTTTAAAAGCAAGTACTCCATCAATTTGCATGGGGTAAGGCTTAAAATACTCTAAATCCATCCAGTGTTCTACCTAAGAGTTGGAAATATCAAGTTTCTGGGAAAAAGAAATTTTTTTAATAGAAAAAATTACTTTTAATTCGTGAATTTTATGAATTTTCATATTTTTTTTTGTGGATTATAGCATTTTAAAATTTTTTTTCCAAGCAACTTGATATTTTCAACTTTTAGGTAGAAAACTGGATGGATTTAGAGTGTTTGAAGCCTTACCCCATGAAAATTGATGGAGTACTTGCTTTTAAAAGCTACGCCAAAGTTTTAAAAACCATATTTTCTAAAAAACCCTGTTAAATGAAAAGTCAATAAAACTTGAAAAATATTGAACCATTTAGTTACCTATTTCGTTCTCCTTCCTGAAACATAAAAAATATGTTTCTGTAGTGAAATATAATTTAATTTTACAAAAAAATATATTGCTTACCCGTTCGAAACACATGCATATTAACCTGTAACAATTAATGAAACTCTTCCAAATACGGTAGTGGCAGAATTATCTTTCTCACTGTTTATAAAATATCTTTTCAAAACCAGTTGTCTGTAACTAAAATCAAGAAGAACAATAATTGTGAATTAAGCAAAAACTGATTTCAGAGTCTCAATCGATAATATTGCAATATAAATCATAAAAATATTTAGCTTGGGCTTCTGATCCAACCTTACTTTCCAACACATTGTACTCAAATATAATATTAAGTTAATTACAAAGATGAATGTAGACTATTCTACAACAAAAATGTTTCATATCGCAGAGTCCAAAATCTCAATCAAAACTTATAATTGGTCAATATATTTATAAATTACTGGTATGGCCATTTTATAAATCTATTATTTCACTATTATGTTTGACGTATTATATGAAATCTGTAGCTATGTGGTGGATATTACAATAATGCATAAC
>JAPYZP010007481.1:0-10191 GCA_030522985.1 Torymus sinensis
TAGATTTCAACAAGTGTACTATGCTAAATATTTATTCTGAATAGATAAAATACAAAACGCTCAAAGTTTTCGCGGTCCCATATCAAAGTATATAAGGCATAGGCTCACTGCTTGACTGTTACTTGCCTTCGGAGCGCTCCCGCGCTCCTTGATTCACTTGAAGGAATGCGCAACGAAATCTGAGAAGGATACTATCATAAGATATCGACCGATGCTCACCATCAACATACATACAGCTGATAAGACTTTACACAAGTACAAACATCCTCCTGCTCTCGTTGCTGATGTGCAATAAGTGCTTAAACCCATCTTTGAAGATTTGACTAAGCAAGAATTGCTTGAGAGATTCTTAGGTGGAAACACTCAGAACAACAACGAGTTTTTCAACTCCAATGTTTGGAGTATGGCACCTATGCATGTCTACAACAGCAAAAAAATCGTAAAAATTGTTTACCTGATTGCTGCTTGTATTTTCAATGAAGGATTCAGGCCAGTTTTGAAAATCATGGAAGTTATAGGCATTGGAATCAGCGAAATCGCCGCATCGTACGCCACTAAGCGCGATGAACAGCGCATCCTCAGAGAGAACCGCCCATCGTCTGCAGATCCAAAAGAGAGCCGAACTCAACGCAGACAAGCAAAGATGGATGAAAATGCATTTCTGGAGCAGTCTGAAAGGATCATGTACGGTGCAGGCATCGCTGATTAAGCGTAAGTTGATTTTTTTTGTAATTGTTCATTAAAAAAACTTTAATCACGTTTTTTACAAAACAACGTTTTCATACTCTGTATTGAAGATAACCTAAAAACTACAGAACCGATTCTCATGAAATTTTAACCACATAATTTGTGTACTTAATTTAGCAGATTGAACTAAAATTATAAAAAAAATTTTATTTTATGCAAAAAAGCAGCCATTTTGTTTTTTATGCATGTATAATAAATATTTAATTTCAATCTGTTGTTCGAGTTATACTAAACATAAAACTATTTGATTTTTCTGTTTCAGAGCAACCGTTCTCAAGATTTTTTCAACGCGGTACACCTACCTACTTTTGGAGGCGTTCACTTCCAATACAGTTTTTGTATAAACAAAGGGCATAAAATCAATAAAAAAATTTTTTTAATGTAATTAAAGAGTATATTTATTCAGCCTAACAAACCTTATATCAATATCTTTATTAGTAAACTTAAGAAAAACTCGTAAAAATAGCTTTTTTTTTAGGCGTTCGAAGTAGAATACTGCCTTAATGTAGGAATTTATGATGTAATCTTTACTGGTCAATAAATAAATAAATAAATAAATAAATAAAACATAAATGACGTATTACTGTGATTAATGTATACTTAATTTTAATGAATTTCATTTCAGAGCAATAAAATTTTTTTTAATGTCTGAATATCAAACATATTTTTCCTTGCTCTATACCATAAAAACCGGTGTAAAAATAACATACTCCGACAATTCGACATTTTCGCCTATTAATCATTTTCAGTGGAGTATTATAAACTTTTTATACAAAAATGAAAATGGAAATTTTAATTATCAAAAAAAATTTTTTATCTCATAATTATTATTATCGTCAATAAAACTTATCAAAAAGGCAGGACGTAACAGGTTGATGAAGTTTTTTAAATTCTTAAGACAGGTTGCAAAAGCAGACCATTTTAAAAATATCTGGTTGATACTTGTAGATATCGTAAAAGATCGTTGAAAGCAGACCAGCGTTGAACATTTTTCAATTAAGTCAATGATTTTATAATTGACCAATTCTAATAAAATTTTTATGACAGGTGGCTAGAAGCAGACCCTTTTTGAAATTTATGGTAAGCATTTTACGTTGAAAGCAGACCAACGTTGAACATTATGATTGAACATTGAAGAACGTAATGTCGTCCATGAAACTAAAATTTTATATTTCCTAGCGGAAATATTTTTGTTCAAAAATGTTAAAAACTGTTAGGAAGAATTATAAACTGTTCAAAAATTTTATAAAATGTAGGATTTTGTACGTTATTAATTGTTTGTAACTGTTTGTAATATATTTGAACAGTTTTTAACAGCTTTTAAGAGTTATTAAATTATTTAATAACTGTTAAATATTTATTAATTATTATTATTAACATAATAATTAATCACTCCTTAGGCTTCTGCATTGTTTGACTGTTACTTGCCTTCGGAGCGGAATTCCGCTCCTTAATTCTCATGATTATAATAATGAGGCTATTAAATAATTATTAATTAATGATAATAATAATAATAATAATAATTTATTAATTATTAAATTTTCCTGAAATATATCAAATTTAAAATTATTTGAAAGCGTTTCAAACTGTTTAAAACTACTAGAAAATGTTTGAAACTGTTATTATAAGTATTATAATAACTAAGTATTATAATTAGAAAAAATGTGTCCAAAATCCTACATTTTGTAACATTCATAAACAGTTTTAAACAATTTCAAACAGTTTTAGATAATTTGTAACAGTTCTAAACTGTTATTAAAGTCTAAAATTTATGACAGGGTTGTAAAGAAATGTTTACTAACAAGTGTACTCAATTAAATTCCAAACAAAAGTATATTTTTGAGGTATTATTAAATAGTGAACGTAAGATTCATTTTATAGACGGCTGTGATGGTTCAGGTAAAACATTTTTATATAAAACATTAATTTTTTATTTTTTGTAAAAAAAAAAAAAACATTTTATCAATGGCTTGGACTGGTAGTGCGTCAATATTATTACAAAAGGAATGACAAGTCATGAAACATTTAAATTACCTCTAGATTTAGAAAGTATAGAAAGTGCATTCTTAAAATTAGAATCTGATAAGAAAAAATTATGCGAAGTAGATGCAATAATTTCGGATGAAGCATCAGAGATTGTGGATAAAACATTGAAAAATGTTTGTAATAATAATTTAGCATTCGGGGGAAAATTAATTATATTAGGTGGAGATTTTCGGCAAATTCTTCCAGTTATGAAAAACGGGTGCAGAATTGTACAAGAAAGAATAAAATATTCAGATATGCCACTTTTTAACCCCACATAGCATGAAAGCTTGCTAGAAGCTTCCTGGAAGCTTCCATGAAACTGTCATATGCTTCCGGAAAGCTTCCACCAAAGCTTCTTGAAAGTAGCTAATGTCTGGGTCAAATCCATGACAAAAAGCTTCCTCGGAAGATTGCAGGAACTTTTCAGGAGGCTTTCGGAAAGTTACTGGAAGCTTCATATAGTCTGTGGGAATCTTCCAGTAGTCTTCCCAGAAAGAATGCGAGATGTATTTATTTAATATTACGTAATTTAGATTCTTTTTATTCACTATCAATTGATATTTGATATGTTATTATTATATTTTTATAATTGTATGATCTTTAGAATGTTTTATTGATTTTTCCGATCTTATTTATAGTTATTGTATTTAATACTTCTGCGTCAAATCAAATTTTGTTAAGAAATAAGCGAAAATTGACTATATAAAGTGTATTGAGGTTAACATCATGTTTATCGATTTAATTTAGAATGCGTTCGTGGTTAAGGATTTCTTATGGGCAATGGACATCAAACGAACAAATGTTAAAGATAATTCTTTATTTCTGACGTTTTGGGAGTGTAAATTACTCCCCTCTTCATGGCTACAACCAAGATATATAAACATAATAGTTAACGTAGAACAAAAAAAAAATTTTTACAAATATCGTTACATGACTAGATAGATTTTGAAGTTTAGCATAAATTTAGGAATTAAACAATACATAGTTCGGTCCTAATTATAGAGGTCCTTGTACGAAATGCACCAAGCACTAAGAAGAAGAATAAGGAATTTCAAATAGCTGAATAAAAACAAATTATGTACCTGAGAAAAAACTTCGACTTAGAAAAGACTCTTCCGTCTCTTTCTCATGGTTGATGTCCGCAAAGTCAAGCGACTATTCCTATTTAATGATGTAACGATATTTGTAAAATTTTTCTTTTTGTTCTATGTTAACTATTATGTTTATATATCTTGGTTCTAGTCCTGAAGAGTGGAGTAATTTACACTCCCGAAACGTTCGCAATAAAGAATTATCTTTAACATTTGTTCGTTTGATGTCCGTTACTCATAGGAAATCATGTTTATAGGTTTCAATCAACAGGAATTGATTGTACATGAAAATGTTATACATGAAAAAGTTTTGTTTTATTATAGAACTTTACATTTAACACATTTGTGTAAAACTAAATCTTGTCAAGTGATAGCAAAAAATCGTCGATTTTATGTATATTTAGGCGTTTTAAATTGATTTTATCGGATTAGTTCATTAAGAATTGATTGAACATCGAAATTTTAAATTGGAAAATATTTTTTTATTATAATCTATAACTTTTACATTTATAAGTTGTGCAAAGTTAGATCCTGTCAAGTTATAGCCGTAAATCGTCCATTTTATGTGTATTTTGGCGTTTAAACTCGTTTTTGTAAGTCTAACTCCTCAGGAGTTAATTTTACACGAAAATATTAAATAGGAAAAAGTTTTTTTAAATATTATCTGCAACTTTTGAATGCAACATTTTTGTGTAGAATCAAATCCTGTCAGGTTATAGCAAAAAATCGTCCATTTTTGACATTTTTTGCTGTGTTTCGCAGTTATCTTGGCAAATATTGCTCGTAGAAAAAAGTCTTCAACAGAAAAAAGGTGTATTTTAATTAGTTTTAGCAGATGGACTTGTTGATATTAGCATCAAATTAATTTTTTTAGACATTAGGCTTAAAAATCGATTTTTAAATTATAATATTTCTTTGTGCTCGTATTTTAAAAGTTTTTCATCGATCTTTCTCATTAGAGAACCAGCACTGAGGTATAATTAGACGAGTATTTTCCCGGAATTCCGAAAGAATCGATTCATTGAAATAATCGAGCAACATGCGTACATACGGGTGTACAGACATACATACATCACTGAAAAGCCTTAACACACTCATTTTGGGTGGAAAATACTTTTTATATATTAAATTGTTAGTTTTTGAAGTCAGACAATTTTCGCTATGGTGAAATGATAGGCTCTCCCGAGAAACGGTCATGCCGAAAAATTTTACTAATTTATCACATTTTAACGACCTCCTTCAAGATATATACAAATTTCAAACTTTTTTTAATAACAATAATAACATTTAAAAACAATATTAAAAATATACTATTATAAACTCTCGTAATGTTATCACACTATGTAATTATTATTTTCTCTAAGAAAGTTTAAACTAAGGCAAATATTAGTCTCTCTCTCTTCCCCCGCTTACTTTCCCTCCCTTTCTCTCTCCATCCCTCTCTTTCTCTCCCACAATATCCGTCAAACTGACAAGGAGAGTGATAACCTGCGGGGAACGGATTTTAGCGGCCATTGGAGATATGATTTCTAGTATCTAGAAATGAAGCCCAGAGCTGATAATTTCGTCCAATAGGCCCTTTTTCTTGACATATAGACAATTTAATCTCAAATATCATCTATTTCGTTAAAAAATGATGTCGCTTCCATTGAGTGTCACATTGGAAATATTTATAATACGAAAAGGAGTAAAAAATATTATAAAAGTAGACAGTAAACGCTAAAATATAAGCTCAGATTTGTTAAAAAATATTAATTTTTCAGGAAGTTACAAGCAATCAAAGATATATAGCGTAAGAAAATGGTTAAAAATTTCTCTTCATTTTAAGCGATTAACAATTAGATGCTTAACAATGATGATGGATCAAAAATATGTACTTATACTTAATTGATCCTGATTTCAACTACAGCCCAACCTCTCAATGGTTCCTCTGTTTGTCTTTTTCTATCCCATAAGCGATACATTATAGAATGAGAGTCAAAAAACTTACCAGTATAAGTATATAGCTATACCATGTTTTGAAACTCAAAATGTAAACATCATGTCAATATATGTATAGAAGCTTTCTAATAGCATGTATACAATAAGAACATAATTGATTATCATAGATATAAATATATTGTTCAATATATTAATAATAACATGAAATTCATTTAATACCCTAGTGGAAATAATTTTCGTGCTTAATCGTGCATAAGTGTGCTTCACTGTGTAAAACTGTGCCAAACTGTACCCAAGTACATACTTTCGGTAGCTTTCAGACATGTTGCACTGATTTATGAGAGATTGGCACAGTTTTGAACAGTGTTCTACACTTTTGCACAGTTTAGGAGAAATAATTCTCAGCTGTTGAAAATAAATATACTTTCATTTCCGATACAGGTGTGCACAGTTTCTCACACTTTCGCACACTTCAGAACATTTCGGCATAGTTTGGCACAAATAATTTTCAGTCATTAAAAATAAAATTAGGTTTATTATTTGGCACAGTTCTGCACAGTTTGACACACTATGACACAGTTTTTGCATAGTTTGCCACAATTAGGCACAGTTTAGCACATAATTATTGTTCACTTATTATAACAATAGAAGTACAGAAATAGAAATAATTTATTATTAACAACAATTTTGAATAGTTAAGTATAGTTAAGCTCAATTAGTAATAAATGGACAAACTTGACTATAGCTAAAATCAAATAATGTTCAATCATTCAAAATTGTTGAACCTAATAAGAATAAGCGGTGGAAAAAATATTTGATATTGTTGATAATAAATATTTGTTGTTATTTAAAAAAATTAGCAATAATTTGTATGAAAGTATGCTAACGTGGTGCCAAACTGTGCTCAACTGTGCTTAACTGGGTTAAAGTATGTCAAAGTGTGCTAAACTGGGTACAACTGTGCCAAATTATCAAGATAAGTTTCTTTTTAGTGGCTAAAAACTCTTTGTGCTAAAGTGTGAAAAAAGTGTGCTAAAATGTGGAAAAGTGTGCCAATCTGTCCGAAATCTACCTAGTTATGCACAGTTTGGCCCAGTTTTGCATAGTTTGACATACTTTGGCACAGACTTGCACAGTTCCACTCACCTTAGCACCCTGTAGCACAAAAACTTTTTCCGCTAGGGTACGTCTATATCTTTTCATTTTTGCGATTTTACAAATGATTTTCTTGTCATCACATTTGTAAAGGTTAGCATACTTTTGGTTACAACACAAGCGCTGTCGCTTACGTTGTCATGCAACGATCAGCATAGAGCAGCCATAAAAGTCGCTCTTTCCGGAGCGAAAACAGGCCGGGAAGATTTTCGGCTAGAGGATGAAGGAAAAATAATTTTATAAGTAAGTTTTAACAACACAAATTTTGTCTAGTCCTTTAATTTTTCGAATCTCATCTATTAAATAAGCACTCTCTGCAAATGCTAATAATTTTTTTCATGACAAATAATAATATTGAGAATATAAAACTTTCTACGAAAGTATAAATTAAGGCGATTATAGATGTTTTTTATGTATAATCTATCGCTCTTTCCGTCCCTCCCTCTCCGCCTTCTCCGCCCCTCTGTCTTTTACCCCTGTTTTCTCTCTATCTCTCTATCTCCTCCCCTCATTGAAATTCTGTCAATCTGTGTACCAAAAACTTTAATAAGAGCTTAAGGAGGTATCCTCGTATAGATCGATCGAAAAATCGATTTTTTTTATTACATAAATCGATAGTATAACATTTCAATAATATGCTGTTAAAATTTCAAAATGAAATTCGCAGTGGTTTCGATACTGTGGCTATTTTCTTAAACATTGTGCGAGGCGCTGCCGACGCATCAAGCGTCGAAGATCTGTTTTATGTGTAGTTGCCACAGTGCTATTGAAAAAGAGAAGAAACTCAACGAACAAAATGACAGGCCACTTCTACAGTTAAAAGTATCAGGCGATGCAGTTTTGAAGATGATGAAGGGCCTGGAGTTCAAAATCGGATTGCCCAGTACCACTTTCGTCAAGAAAACCGACGCAGAACGAGTAACACGGCAAAACATCAGAACGGAGAGCGCATCCAAGGAAGCTCGATTGGCCAAAAAAAGGAAAACTGCATCTGACGATTGGCCAAAAAAAGGAAAACTGCATCTGAAAACCAGCATTTCGAAGAAGAAGAAGAAGGGCTTCTTTATGGTGCAGGCATTGCTGAATAGTGCAAAAGTCGATTAGTAGCTGTAAGTATGAAAAAATAGTATTAAAAATTGATTTATTGTGAACCGCGAACTTGAGACGCGTTTTTCTCGAAAAATCAATTTTCTGATCATTCAAATTAGCGCCGCTGAATACTCAACGAGTTTTGAAGCTATTGGAAAAAAAACACCATTTATAGGAAATTTAATTAGCAAGTCGACAAACCTGAAGGATTTTGTTTCAACAAATTATTTAACAACCATTTTGTAATAATAAAAAAAAAACTTTTATGAATTTTTTTTTTCAAAAGTTCGCCATAGTCAAACAAATACCAGTGAAAAAGTCTTTTACTCCTTTGAGTCAGTGTATGCTGAACCAATTATATATAAGTACATTCAAATTGTTCACTGCAAATCAAACAAACGAAAGTTTTGAAATCAATGATTGATAGTCAACTAATGCAAACAACTCTCAGAAACTATTGTACTGTTCTCAGAAATGTATTCAAATTTGTTTCTTCTTCTGTACAAATTAAACACAAGAAAGTACTGAAATCAATTTATTGTAGTCAAGTACCTATAAGTTAACTTGACTGAATAATACAACTTTTCATCTCCTTAAAAATATTCAGTCAGCGAACATAAAGTGCTACTTAACACCCGAGAGTCGTAAGAGCTCACATATTCCTACAAAACTTTATAGAACCTACAGCCTTACGCCCGTGTGAAGAAACATTATTTTAATTTTTATTATGTAACTATTATCCCTTCTTATAATTTCTAAAAAATTCATAACAATATTTTCAGATATTTACAAAAAGTCATAGCCTATACAAAAATATTATATAGTTACCAGCACATCCCCATTTTTCATTATTATTTAACAATTTTCAAATTCCTATAATATTACACATCTTGGGAGGACAATAGAAATCTATAGAGCTCCTCTTGCAGGAGTGGTCCTCAAATCTCCCATCCATACTTGGCGGGCCCGACGGTTTGCAGTTTACCGGTCAGCTTTGTAAATGTAGAATACTAAATTTTTGAACAAATTCATTAACAACTTTTATACCTATGGGAGATGGAGGACCACCCCAATTAGAGCAGCTCTATAAACTTCTACTTTCCTACATAATATTATAAGGATTTCAAATTGTGAAAGAATAATTAAAACTGGTAATGTGTTGGTAACTATGTTATTTTTGCTTTCTCAAAGAGGAAGCTTGGTATCAGTGAAATTTATTGAAATTTTTCGACCTCTAGAACTCGATTATTTTCGATATTTCTGAGCTCCCTGAGTCGAAATATGAATTCTATAAAAAATGGGTGTGTGTGTATGTGTGTGCGCGGGGGTGTGTGCGTGTAATTAATTTGTCGGCGGCATAACTCGAAACTGGCTAGAGATATCAAGTTTATCTTTTGCAGGTACATGGAGTTTATTTTTAAGTTCAAATATATAGTTGATCGAATAATATTAAGTATTTAAAAAATAAAAAAGAAAACTATAGAAAAAACGAAAATAATTTTTTTTGGGCTCTAGGTTTGGATATTGTTTGAATGTAGGTCTAGTTTCTGAACGGCTTTTACATTCCCTATTTATACAAATTTTTTTTAGCACGATTGGATAACATTAAGTCGGTCAAAAAAAAATAAAGAAAAATATGAAAAATCGAAACTAATTTTTTTTTGGCCTGGTTTTGGATATCGGTCGGAAGTAGTTTGTAACGTGCACGAAGTGTCTCTAAGTTTTAAAAAATGGAAAAAAGGTTTTATGTTACCTTTATCCTTGCACTACCGCGCGCGGTTCTGTCGGACACAGACTCCTTTCTCTGAAAAAGCATGCAATCGAATGATCCAAAGGAGGACGGGTCTAAGCAGACGTTTCTCTCAAGCCGTCTGTTCGAGCCGGAGGTGTGCGGGTGTGTAGTCGGGAACCGCGCGGCGCCTTTCTATCTAGCCGCTGAAGGATGTGGGTCTAGGCAGACGGTTCTCTCGAGCCGTCTGTTCGAGCCAAAGATACGGGTGGGCAGTCGGGAACTGTAAAGTGCCCTTCTACTTAGCCGTGAGGGAGGAGGCGTCTATGCAAGCGTTTCTTCCGAGCCGCTTGTTCGGGCCTAGGATAGGTCTAGGTGGGAGAAGAGAAGAGGATTGAATCTATAGAGTCT
>JAPYZP010007486.1:0-10673 GCA_030522985.1 Torymus sinensis
CAGACTTCCGCCAGACCAGTGCCAGACCAGTGCCAGACTAGTGCCAGACTTTTGCCAGACTTTTGCCAGACTAGTGCCAGACTTTTTTTTTTACACGGGCTTTGAAATGAATTTTAGTTTTTTAGTTCACAGGGTGTCAGATTTCGGACTTCCTCAAGCCGGAAGTCCGGAAGTGCAAAGGAATTTCTGACTCGATCGTAATCGAGTGGACTTTCTGACTGGCTCTTCATCGAGTCCGGCAGTACTACTAATTTTTTTTTTTTTTATCTTTTTTGCTAAACACGAATTTAACGTCCATTTAGGGCTTCACGATATCAAAAGAATACGAGCTCTAATTATTTAATTTAATTTCCAATTTAATTATTTTTAATTGAAATTCTCGTAAAAATTTCATAAAGTAATTTTTGAATAAATTATTCGCGTATATAGTCATTCACATTTCAAGTTTCTACTAATAAAAGAAATATTTTCGAAATATGTGTGCTGTTATTTTTGTTTATGCGTAACATACCTACCTAGTGCTCACGAGCAACAGATAGCACTGGTAATATCAATCAAGTTATGCAAAGCGCGCTTGATCCTTGTCGCATAAGTATAAAGAAATATATACTGACATAAAAACAATTAAATTGGAAATTAAATAAAATAATTAAGGCTCGTATCATCTTGATATCGTGAAGCCCTAAATGAATGTTAAATTCGTGTTTAGTAAAATAGAAAAAAATATTTACGTACTTCCGGACTCGAGGAAGAGCCAGTCCGAAAGTGCAAAGGAATTTCCGACTCGATGAAGGGCGAGTCCAAAAGTGCAAAGGACTTTCGGACATGATAAGGAATAATCGTACTAGAGACTCATTTGAAACCCCGTTTAGTTTACGGCAAACTCTCATATAGCATTCCAAAATCATTGATTATAGAATTCATTAAAATATAAAAAAAAAATCCTTTATTTTTTGGCAAAATTAGGTAACGTGTCACCTAATTTGGTAAAACGCACATTTTACACTATGCACCCTATACAGCCAATATCACATTTGGAGTGTTCCTAATTTTTTTCTTGGTAGTATATTTAGTATACTTTAAGGTGATCTTCTACCTAATGTCTCCTTAGTCCAAAATTACCTTAAAAGGTAAATTAAAATATAATTACTATAAAACAAAGTGTACATATATTACTAATATAACTTATTTTTAATACAAAATCCCAGGAGATAGGTCTCTAAACCCACTTTTTGCGGAATTATGTAATTTTAAAAAAAAACTGGTATGCAGGTTTTCTTCGCAGCTAGTTGATGGATTTTGATGAGACCAGTTGATTCGAGTGACTGTTTAGTGTGAGCAACCGTGAGCATCCACAATCACATTAAAAAAAAGAAAAAGCATCATTATAAATAAAAAACGTTATCGTAAATAATCGATTGACTGCGTGTAAAATAGAAATAAATAAAAGACGCTAAATTTTAAACTGCTATAACTTTTTAAGGAACCAACATTTTTTATCGTTCAAAAAAGCAAATTAAAGCTCTTTCTTTCTAGTTTGTATTTCTTTTTTGAAATGTTGAATCGATCGGTTTTGGGCTAAATGGCTGAGATTTGAAGAAGAGGGAAAAAATCGCATAAAATATTCGAGACGTTTTAGTCGGCAAAAAAATTTGGTAACAGATAATGTCACGATTTTCCTCATGTTCTGGAACCCCCAAAGAACCAAAAAAAATTTAGTGTGGTAGGTTTGCCCCAAAAATTTTTTTTTTTATTTTTTTAACACCATTTTTGCGTTTTTTTTTTTCGTTTTGCCCCAGTCTCCCCAAGTAGTCATGATAATAGTAATGAATTGTTCAATGTTAGAATATGTTGAAAACAATAAAAACATAAAAGTTTTAAATTATAAGGTATAGTTTAAAATAGTATATTATGCGCCAAGGGAATAAAGTAGTAGGCTATTGACATCAACCCTCGCGGGCGGTAATAGCCCTCATGGCTCATAATCTGACTTCTACTCTCCAAAGTTGAATTAGTGAAAAAACCACTAAACATTAGTGAAAAGTGCTCCACCGTAGAATTAGTGAACATTCATTAATAAAATAGTGAATATTCACTAATAAAATAGTGGGAATATTCACTATTTAAAATAGTAAAAACATTATTAATATTGAAATCTAGTAAGGTAATAGAATAAATTGAGACAAAGTTGATGTAACCAATCGTCTTTTTATTTCACCTTCAGTTGATAATTAAAAATGTCTCTTAACGCTAATATACGGTTATACTATCACACTAATCGCCTCACTGTAATTATGCAAATCAATGCGGAATTTGCTTTAAATCGCTGGAGTACTATTACAGTAGCACCGATCCTTTTCTGGGCTAATTTTGCATCATATAAACTACAGAACACGTCACTCTAAATTCAAGGTAAACCCACTCACAGTGGTGCAACGTAAACACCTACATCAGGTATTACTTTGCATTTTCAATCCAATAACCTGAAAAATAATTGAAGAAAACAAAAGAACGCCTAGTATATCCACAATGCAAAATTAGCGTCGAAGCATCAGCGTCAATAATATATGATCCGAAAAACGGTGTATGGGTGTCGTGTGCCTCATTTTTTTTCACATAATAGAAAAACACGTACAATTGAAATGCATTTATTTAGGTTTTTGTTCTGAAAAATTATGAATAGTTGTGCCCGTCGTCACTGTCCCTCTTTTTTTTCTCTATGCTGTGATTGGGGTGTTACAATATTGTACCTTGAATCGCCTTTTCTAACAGCAACATGATATGCGGATATGTATCTTTTTTTTTTATTGTGTATTCTTATTTAGCAATCTTGTCTTCTTTTTTTTTTTGCTTCGCCTTTTTCTGCTCTTTTGGTTCGTCTACTGAATTACAAATTACAAACGCTGCTCGAGTTATTGCTGCTTCGCGATTATAACGTAGATCGACCAAGTTTACATAGTAGTGCGCTTTATGTTAAGAGGATATTAAAATTTATACCATGCTTTTATTGATTAACGGAAATAATGAATTTTTACTTTATTATAAACGAAATAGTATTGATAGAACGATAAAATGCATAAAGTAGATGTTGTTTTCATGAAAATACACTAGTTTAATATCCTCTCAATCTTTGATGATCATTTGGTACTAAAATTGGATACAATATTCGGTTCTACAGTTGTTGGATTTATTTATCTTTTTTTTTTGCTACGCCTTAATAGTACACACACATATCTCCGATAAGAATTGGCTAAAACGGTACTTCATTAGGATTTATCATTATTTTAATTGCTGATAGTAATTATTTGGTGTATTTCGTATAACGTCGTAACGATGAGAGTTGAATTGGCATTTTGATGGCTATGGACGAACTTGCAAATGGAAGTGATCGTGGCATTCTTCGAAAGATCAATTGCGCGCGAATCCAAAAATATATTGAAAAAGAATGGAGAAAATGTGAAAAATAAACGTGAGCCGAGAGCGCACAAAGGGAGTTTATTTAATTAAATGCATTTCCGAGAATTTACTTATTTTATATATTGCATTAAATTAATTCTTTAGTAACGAAAATATGACGAATTAATATTTCAGTTATTATTTTACGAAAAACCTGTCCAATTACTTAATATTTGCAATGGATTCCGTTACATAAAAACGTAATCAATAAATATACTGCGGTTATATTGTTTGAAATTTTTAACGAATGAATGAGATAAAGCGTAAAATGAAACCGTAGGAATAATCACAGCGCTTTTATTAAAACCCCTGTGTATTTAATTAATGTATACCTTTCAAATAATACCTTTACGCGGTAACAAAAAATTACGAGAAAAAATGAAATGAACAAAAAAAGAGAATGTTTTTTGCCGAGTGAATTTCTATTGCCTTGGAAAATGCAGCGGTGCACAGCACATGTCGGTGTTGATAAAAGCTACTTTAATCTTACGCAAACGCCTATTGTAGAGTTTTGTGTCGGAGAAAGATAAAGAGTTGCATCGTTTATTTGTTATATCCGCTCGAGTAATCATTGCGTCGTCTATTTAGATATAATTACGGAACACCCAGTGCGTCATTGTTTATTTCGTCCCAGTATATTGAAATGCGGAACCGCGGACGATATTCTACGCGATATTTTTTTTGTTTTTTTTTTATTTTGGTTTTGTTTAATATTTATCTATAAATCGTAAATGACTTTTCCCAGAAAAGCACGTACACCGAGCAGAAGATAGAAAAACATTGAGTTTCCTGTTTATGGTTTATATACGTATTTTTTCCTTCAATTCTGGCTTCTCTTCCCTTTTCCCTTTTCTTTACTCATTATTCTTGTTTTTAGGATGCCGGTGGGGAACAGCGCGATAATGAGACTGGATCACATTCGCTTGAGATACTTTCTTCTTATACAATTGCCTATCTAATCGATAAAATCGAGTCTTAATAGTTCACTTTTTTTTTAATATATTTCGTTGCGCATTCACTGGCTTGATTCTCACTCATATTTTTTTTCCTTTGTTTAATATTTATAAGTATGCGATACAGCGTTACACCGATATACGCGCTATATGTGTGGTTTTTTGTTTAATATATTAATTATATATACCTATGAAGTTTTAGGGGGAAAAATTCTGTCTGTGCATCGAGATCTCGAGCTACAAAAACACCTAAGAGTTATATTGCAAACATTTTATATTTATTTATTGCAACGTTTAAAAATCGAATCGTATGAGTTTATGAGTTCTTTTTAATAGCGGACAACCTAATTAAAAGTTTTAATCTTTGTTTTTCCAAATCCATTAAAATTGAGTCAACAGAATGTTCATTCAATGTTTTTACGTTCTTCATCTAAATATTTTCAACGAAAATACACAAAATATATAAAATTTTTTTCCTAATAATAAAGGAATTATTATTCTCAAAATAATTGTATAAATTATTCATAAATTTATTAAATATAAAGCTGTTTATTTAAATAAATTCATGAGGCGTAAGTGGTCCATGACCAATGGAATTTGCTACTAATGATTTGAAAAATTTGATCAATGATTCACGATGATTTGGAAGACTCATTAGATTGCACGCTTTAAAACTTTTTATGGTCTTTTCATCAAACTACATTTTTTACGTATACTCCTTAAGTATTATAGATTGTTAAAATTTAAAAAACATCTCCTGTATTCATTTGCGCTCGTAAAATCGAGACGTCATCAATTAAATTAGCATTGCATGTTTATCCAAACTTCATTTAAGCAATTCTGCATTTTTACGTTATTTGTATATTATTAAAAAAGATAGCTTTGCTACAGACAGAATTTCCTACTTATTCTTCTCTGCGTTTGCGTTGAAACGTGTCAAAAGGGGTGTTGCATGTGTAAATGAAATGTGGAAAATAAAATGAAACGAGGAAGAACAAAATAATATGTTTTACTCTTGCAATTTAATATTTTATGTTAAATAAAAATAATATAAATCTTTTTAATCGTATGACTATAATATAGAACTTAATATGGCATCGCACTGATTGTATGTTCAACCAAAGTAAAATGATATTTTCAATGTGACGTGTGTGATTTGGAATTGATGGTACATTTACATATACAATACATACATATATACTTTACAATTATCGATAATAAATACTATTATAGCAGCACAAGAAACAAATTGTACCGGCTAATTGTATTTACAATTTCTTAAATAATAATTTCATTTATCTCCTCTGCAATCGACTCTGCGAAATAATTTAATACACGTCCCTAACGAATGAAATTTTTCCACGCTTGATTTCGCTCTATAATCACTTCGTTCGTTTTTCATGCATACGCGAATACATTCTCACATCGGTCTTCACTCACGTTCTATAAATCTCAGTATACTCAAAATATCTTAGTACTTATTCTGTGCCCAATACAGAAGTTAATTGATAAATATTTTACACTGCGATTTGTGATTTTCTCAATACTTTTGAATAACGTGCGTCTTTTTTCTTGCTGCAAACATTACGCGTGTAAGTAGAGCCTGTAAAAGTGCCTTTCGAAATTCCGGGAGGGCAAAAATTTAGGCTTACAAAAATACGTTACGTGGTGTGTCTGAAAAAATGTAATTTAAGATATGGTCGGATTGCTTGACAGCTCGGTCACCTTAGGCCTTGTATTTCTCGTAATTTGCAGACAAGTACTTACACGATAACAAAATTCACTACCCATTTTTATTATTGAATAAATTCATCTTTTAGATTGAAATAATACATGTTGCTAAATATATAGTTAAATTTTAATTTATGTTTAATGCTCTCTTATAAGAACAATGAAAATGGTTTTGATAGACAATCACATGTAAATTTATTGTAAAAAAATTTATTTTGATATAGTCTAACTACTTGTTTGCAGTATTATTTTTTACGCGAAACCAAATGTAACCGTCATATACATGTATTTCCCGTACATTGCAGACTTTTCTCGTTATCGCTACGAAAATTTTTCTTCGATGTACGCATTCTGAAACTTATCGTAATTGCTTGAGGAAATTCCTGTATTCTCAGTCGTTATTTCTCGCATTCGCTCACGCATGCACATTTTGAAAATCATTCATTTACATAAATACGCACAGTAATAAATACCGCTGAAAGTCGAATTTAATTTACATACGATCGATGAACTCTCTCCTCCATCGCCGCGAGCTCGATTGACATATTTTTTACTCTCCCATCGTCATACTTAGCAAAAGCAGTACGTAAAAATAAAAAAGCCTTTGTCTTTCTATAAATAAGTAACGTTTAGATACAAACAGCACCAAATGCATATTTATTTGCTATAGAACTATTTTACTTGCGTCGAAACCAAGGAGTTCAGAATTTTGTTTCTTCTAAGGTGTGTAATGAATTTACAGTTTAATTTATGCGTATCCTAAGTTCCTAAATAGCAAATCGACTTAAAGCTGAAAGCTTGGATAACTATTAACAAGTTTCCCAACAAAACTTCTATAATTCATATACAATAGTATATGCAACAGTTTTATTTTTTACTTTTTTTTTATTTTATTCGCTTTCAGTCATACCATGTGCCCCGAGTCACGCATAGATGAAAGCGTCGACACGAAACTACGATGGCTCTACATTAATCAACGTAATTGGTGTTCTTCCTTGTATAATCAACAGTTCCGCTGTTGACCATTGAAAACGTATCTATCTACATAAAGCTAGGTAACGGGTATATTTTCTAAAATATACCTAAATCATTTCAAATAAAAGTTTTCTTCCTTAACTTCAATTTCTGTACATATTACACATACGCAGATGAGAACGGAGACGAATAGAAAAAGATAAATAAATAGTACGTACGATCACTACAAGTGTAATTTCTTCCAAGCTAATACCTCTGGGTTTCTGTGAATTGTTTCGTTTTGTATAGCATGATACTAAGCATAATGAAAGCATATCACTCAATTATTTTTTTGTATTTCGACAAAGCAATCACGATCTGATTAATGACAGTATTCGAAACGTTCCCTCTTTTTGCTTGTTTTGCATGTGACGGCTCATTTTTACAGGAGAGTGCACTAACACTCGCGCTAACGCTCGCTACCTACTTTTTTTTAATTTCCGCTACGTATTTCTATAAGATTGACATTGATCATTTTTTCGGCGCTTCGATCACCTTGTCATTCTTAACGTTCTCGTCTACTTTTTTTATCACAACACAGGAAGTTCGACTTTTTTTTGATTGTAAAGAATGCATATTTCGCTGTGTAACAAACGCTTTTTGTTCTACTCAAATGTGTACAAGGTATACAAATCACTAAACACCTCACGGAGGCTTCTTAATCTCGTTAATTTTTTTTTTAGTTTTGTTTCGCTTTGCTCTTTATACAACGACGCACGCGCACCCGTGCATTTATGTGCGTGCGCGCACGCGCGTGTGTGTGTGTGACTCGCATTCCGATCCGAACCCTTTCACTGGTCGCGCCAAATGCGAATCGAACGGGAAAGCATGAGGACGCAAAAAACATCGCTATGGGAACGCAAAAGTCGAATAATGTACATAACTAGTGCGAGAGTCTCGGGTTCGACGTGCAAGCAGTGAAAGGGTTGGACGTCGCCTACTAATTCTGCGCCTGCGGTTTCTTGCCACCGCGCGGCTTTATGCTCTCGGAGATCTGCCACATGGCCTCCTCGCACAGGAAGTCACTGAAGTTGTTAAAGAACGCGATTATTCGCTCGTTCTTCTTGAAATTATATGTTCTGTAAAAATAGAAAGAAAATTATAAATTAATTCATTCGTGGACATTGTAGAGAGACGTATAATTCAATATTAATTTACCCTTTCTTAAACCGCTTCATATTCTCGACAATATTAAATTGTTGCCACCGTTTTGAGAAGTTTATGCTGGTGTCGGGTAGCAAGTCGCTATTTCCAATGTGTACGAATGTCAAATCTTGAAGAACTAGACCACTGTAAGTAAAATAATTATTTAATTATTACGATACTTGTTTCTTTGTATTCACAATTTCAACAATAATTTCGAAGAATATAAGTACGTACATGTATGGAATACAAGGTGGTTGCGTCTCAGCTAGTGCTTGTCGATACGCTCTGAAACTGCTGGAACTGTCAATTAGTGCGCAATACTCCTTAAGTCCTTCCGTAATGTGTTTTTGCCACTCGAGCCTTCTGATTGGCGCACTATCGAGCGCAGACAACAGCGCCAAGTAACTGTTGAAGTTGTTGATCTTCCGCAGATGTTTCATGATTTTTATGAACTTGACCACATACTTTTCCCTGTCCTTTGCCTCGTTTTCCATTCTGTACAAGAACGTCGAAATAAATTAATTCTTATCACTATTGTCAAACAATAACAAAAGAAAAGAATAAATAGGCTAATTTTCTAATTAACTACAATTCAGATAGTGGGATATTTGAAAAGTAGAAACTGCACCTGTCAGGTAATAGAAACCTTGAAGTAGCTAATTTACAAAGTTATCTTTTTTCCATGTAAATGGCTTATTACTTATTAATAGTATATGATACAGTTAAACAGAATGTTATAACAATATTCGTTTTCATATCGAATCAATACGCAACTCGCGAATATCTTTTCTCACATTCTCCCATACATCCAATTATCACACTAAACACATTAAACTGTGCTCCAAAAACCCACCTATGCTCGAGAATCCTGGACCTCGCCCAATACGACATTTTATTGAAATGCTCGGTAAACCTCGTGAGATTCGGGCTGCGTTCCTCATTCTGTTCCTGCGCCCAGATCAGCACCTCCGGTATCTCGATCTTCATGAAGAGCTCGGCGTCGAGCAGTGTCATCTGCTCGGCGATTTGCTCACTCTTGAAGTCGAGCAACGAGGCTTGTTTCGTGGAGACACTGAGCGAGGACAGAATCGGCGCAGCGACCTGCATCTGCTTGCACGCGTGCTTCTCGAGGATCTTGACGCGCAGCGCCTTGGCCATCGTGAGGTCGCCGCTGCAGACGAGCTGCTGAACGAATTCCATGAGGGTCTGGAGTAACGTGTCGTCGAGGTCCGATATACTGGAATATAAATTGAAAGAGTTTTTTCATACGACGTTTCATTGTTTAGTTTTAGAGAGTACAATAACGGCTAAAATTTATATTTTCGTTGATTAATTTTTTAATAATATGTTTCAAGAGCATAAAAAACGTATTATTTTAAATAGTGAAAATGGAACGATTAATGGAATATTGACGATGGAAACAAAATTGTTACATTATTCTCACGAAAATGATTTACTTTTCTTCTTAGAAGTAAATTTAAGATAAGTATTTGAAAAGTGCACAATTTCGAATAAAAAATCAAAGGAGTGTAGCCGCAACTATGAAACTAACAATAATTTCCTCGACAAAGAATGTTGCGTAACTCTTTTTAACGAGATTCCAGCCATTACAATCTCGATCACTACGACTTACAATTATAAGGATACTTTTTTCAATGCTCCTGAACAAAGAGTTTTTTTTTTCCAAGTTGAATAGTAATACCGGTTGCTCTATTTTTAACGATATGCGTATACTCACGTCAAATCGCTAACAACTCTGACCAGCAGAGAAAACGCTTCCCTGGCCGCGCGCTGCTTCACCGCGTCAGGCGAGCACGAGAATCGCTGATGCCGCCTGTGCAGCTTCTTGATCAGCTCCAGCGGCGACATGAACGTTCGGTAGGTGGTCAAGAATGCTTCCTGATACAGGAAATCTGTAAAGTAAGTAAGTGGTAAGTAAAGGATGCTAATTGCAGGAGATACACAAGCGTGATATATTTGACTCATTCAAGAAACTACTGGACTAACCTGATTCTTTCTCGTCTAATGCAGGTTTGAAAACAAATGAAATGGCGTTATCAATTTGATCATGATTTCTATAATCTAACATGAATTATGATGAATAATGTGAATTGGGAGTTTGTATGAACCTTCTTATGAACCTTCTTCAAGTTATCTTACTTTATACCTATACTAATAAAACTAAAACTATTTATCTATATAATTGTAATAACAAAATTCAATAAAATGTATGATGTATTATTATATAATTATATTATTCTCTTATATGATACATTTTGACTCTACACTAACAGCTAATTCAAATGAATATTCATTCAGACGACGTCTAAAAAATACTCATTTGAACAACGTATCAGTACATCATTTCGCACA
>JAPYZP010007491.1:0-11900 GCA_030522985.1 Torymus sinensis
TGTTTTCGGACTGATTTCCATATAAATTTCCACATGGAATCCATATGGAATCCGTATGGATTTCCATACAAAATCCATATGGATATTTTCAGCTGGGTAGTTATTAGAAGGAAATTAATGGCCGTACTACCGGGTAAAATGAAATAAAACGCAATTTATTTCCGACGTTTCGACAGTTGATTAATCCTCTCCTCTTCAGAAAAACAAAGTCAAAAAATGACTTAAGCATAATAGTTTCCGTGAGTCATTTTACCTGCTAGTACGGCCATTAGTTTCGTTCTAATAACTAAGTAACAATCTATCATTTGTTTCAATTATCAACTTACTTTGTATGTACGGTCATTAGAAATACAGGTTTTACCCATCTATATATACGATAACTTCAAATTCAACGAAAAACAACTTCCGACCAAAAAACGAAAACACACTGTAGACGGAAACTGTTTATCCGGTAATAGTGCGTCCGGAGCACGCGCGAGAAACAAGCCCTCAAACGTCCATGAATGCCCCAATAAAAAAGACAACGCGCCCGCACGAGTATACGGCCCACATGAGTTAGCCTTTCGCCTCCAGCACTGACGCAAAAGAACAAACCGATACACACACACACACGCACACACACTCAAACAGTCTTGGCCCCGCATTGCGGAACTACACGTATACGCGGAATTTGCATGTCATTGTCGCAAAAAGCGTCGTTAGGAGAACCAAACTAACGAAAAGCATGCATGTGTCTCCACTACTAGTCTTGTATGCACTCTATGGGCAAAAGATCGCGGAAACGAAGAAATCGGCAGCAAACGAATATAACTTTGTGCGCGCACCCGCGCCCAAATGAGCAGTATGAATTTTAATTTATTCAAATGGCAAGCCGGAACTGGAACTGTACGACGGCGGGCGGCGGCAGTGTGCGTCGCCGCGGTAATTAAACGCGGGGCGAAAGAAAAATATATATAAAGAGGAGGGAGGGGGATGGGAGTACCGGAAGAGAAACAAATTTCCTTTGCGTCTCCCCCGGGGGCAAGATACGTTTCCCTTTCTCGCAATTTCTTCTGTGCTTCTTGAACGCAGTCTCTCTCTCTCTCTCTCTCTCTCTCTCTCTCTCTCTCTCTCTCTCACCTCCTCTTTTTGTAATTATATTTTATTCGTGCATGGTCGGACGCGGCGACGGCGGCAGTAGCTGCGACGGCACTGGCTGTCCCCCGTGCGCGCGCTCGCGTTAAAGTTTTTAATTATAGAAAAAACTGCTTGCCGTTTGTCGACTAATTATGTCTTTTACGAGCGTGGCCGCCGGTGCACCCGCGCGGATCTTAGTATTGTATTCAATAAAGAATGAGTTTGTTGTGGCTGGCGATGAAGGTAATTTGTTGATGATATTGGTTTTGTTTTTACGAGTGCACGAAACTGCTCGAAATTTTACGGGCGTAAAGTTTAATTATACACTGAAATATGTTATTCATTCCGAGCGATAAATACAAGGACATAATTAAAACGTATGTTGATTTAAAACCCGTAGGGATTCATTTTAATCAACTGACTTGTATAACAAATGCTGGGCATGTCGTAATACATGGACTTTTATACAAAGTTCAATTAATCAAAGGAATACGAGAGAGATTTATCAAAATTATTATATTCTATTTATTCTTGTTAATTGAATTATCACGAAAAAATTTTCAAAAATGTAACGACTTTTGCAGGAAATAGTATCGTTTGAAGTACGTGCATTTTTATTTCAACGGAAACTTACGTATTGCGCTGAGAGGACCTATTGAAATTTTTGTGATTCAAATTGAAGTCTATTGAAATTGTATCTTACTAGACCAGATATCTATTTCTGTATAAGGAGATGTAGAGGATGTGCCATTAATTCAGTATGAGACATGTAATCTTTTAACGGAATCGAAAAAATGCAAGAATCGTTGATCAAAATTGGATAAGGTAAAATACCCGATCGCAAGACAAACTCAAAATCTGGCCCTATAACGGGACAATAAAGAATACTACAATTTTCAACGAGTATACGGTAAAAGTATGAATTCGTGAACGTTGTTCGTGTAATTATAACTACTTAGTCTAGTTAACATTGAATTGCTTTAAAAATTTATTTCATTATAATAAAGAGGTCAAATGTTTGAGGTTATGGTTACATGGACGAATCTTCTCCCAACATTATCCACGCTTTTCATCGTATCCCGAGGCCGGGACACATTGTCTTATCATATGCTTGTGTATTACTTTGTACTTAATTAATTAAAAAAAAAGTATGAAAATGAGTTTCCTATAGTATAAAACAGTAAAACGGATCCCAAAATAATTATTTATATTCAAGACATTTAAGAAATTTTACTAATTCGTTTTGAAATATACATATTAACTTTCCCCGATGCTGTTTTTGTCACGCTATTGGGTATTTTACCTTAATTCCATTTTTTCGAATTTTCAGTCAACTGGAAAACATTTGTTTTCCTGGTTTTAAAACAAGTTTTTTTATTTTAAGTATTTATTTTAATAACCAAATTGAGTAGACATATTACAATTCTTAAAATTTCAAAGAAGTATAAACAAATTTTATCTAATAATGTATATTACACAGTAACATACAGCACACACAGCACACCCATCACACACATCATACACATACACCTCCAATCTTCATTAAAATAGTACAATAATAATTAGTTAACAATCCAGAACTGTATCTTATTTCCAGCATAAGTAATATACTCCAACTCAAAAACCAGAACCCAGTTCCCTCATCACCCTCCACCCAAAAGAAACAAAATCACGCCAAAGACCTCAGCAGCCAAACCTCCGATACCGCCCTACTCTTCCACTTTAAGCCTCCCCTTCCACCGACGCTCCGCGCAACTGCGCCGAGCCACTCAAGACAATCGTTTCGACTTAACGACATTTCGAAATTACTGTTCTCCACCGCAGACTTCCTCTCCGTCTCTCTCACTTTCTCTCTCTCTCTCTCTCTCTCTCTCTCTCTCGCTCTCTCTCTCTCTCTCTCTCTCTCGCTCTCTCTCTCTCACTCTCTGTATCCCCACGCAATTTGAGAGCGGTAGCGTCTTATTTAGCTGAATTTCCTCAGCGGAAAAGCCGCCCGACTCGCGTGCGCACAGGTGAAGCTACGTACATATTTACCTCGCGGCGGCGGCAGCGGCGTCGCCAGTGTGTGTACACCCTTCACACGCGATTTAAGAGCAGCAAAGTATACGCCCGCCGCGCCCGCATAGCGTATAGCGGAGCAGAGCTTCCCCTCGCTTGTTTCGCCGTTAAACCGCGGGGACTAACACAAACGAAGGGAGAGAGTAAGAGGGAATGAGAGATAGAGAGAATTATCCGGAGGCTGCCGTTGCAAGAGAGGGAGAGAAAGGTTTGTGATTTTAGTGCGACCTGTGCGTAGTAGTAGCTAGTAGGTAAAGAAATGGCGGATCGTTGTCTTCACTGCGAGCGAATTAAAGGAAAGAAGCTTCGTTACGAGAGAGAGGTTATGACGCATGCTTCCTTCTCCTAGAAGTTCTTGCAATTAGAGGAGGATGAAGGAACGCGGGGGGAAGGGGGAGGTGGCAGAGGAATAAATTTTATCATAAATTTGAATTGAATTTGAATTGAATATAGCGTTCCCGAATTTCCGATGAAATTTTACCGAAATTCGTATTGATCGACGCGGGGTTGAGCGAACCAGGGACTCAAATCCCTAAATGATGTCGGTATTATTTAAGAGCTCTTATAGGAGGGTCTGAAGATGAATTCTTTATTGAAAGGGTTGAGTGCGTACGCGCCCTTAAAGAGTTTTCATGGTAAAAGGGAATTTCTAATTGAACGAAATCGACGACGTCGACTTCAACGTCGACTTAAATGTTTAAGAAATTTAATCGAATTTAATATTCATTATGAAAGTCGATTTTAAGACTTAGTTTTTCGAGCATTAGTCGAAACGGAATGTCAATTAGATTTAAACTTAGACTAGTGTATTCGGCGCGCTACGCGCGCCCTCTGTTCTCCGTTTCTCGATTCCGTTCGAGTTTCGATATATGGATTCGAGATCGAGAATACGCTCGAACGAAGTAGATAAACATGTCTTGTACTTTACAGCATTAATTGTAGACGTGAAATACTCTTAAATTCAGATTACCATGTACATTACAGCTTGTACATACTAATGTGACTCATTTGTATTTATGTTAACTCGATATTGTCATACAATCGAAGAAATTTTATACCTGTATTTTTATACGTGTATATTTGTTTTATATATCTTCTAAATTTTGCCGCAAAGACGAATAAACATTTTATACATATACACACAAAATAAAAAAGTTCTAAAACGGACGAAATATTAACAATGATTACTTTACGTAAGAGTATACCAGAATTATAGTTCAAGCTTTCTTTTTGTTTTACCACAAGAGCAATTACACAGTGTACACTACCTGGCGCGATCACAATCCCGATTTAATCTCGTTAGCTTAAAATTAATATCGTTAAAATTTTAAAGCCCCAGGCACGTTCAAATTTATTGGATCCTCAAGTTGCTGAGGGCAATTAGAGTTCGGAAGATTTTAAACTTTCGTTACCATAATTTTCACCGATCACTTCAGCGCAATATGAATTTCGAAAGCAAAATTCAATAACAGTATACAAAGAATAAATTCGTCGACTGGGAGAGAAAAAGACCGATTTTTCCCAAATTTGAAGGGAAACTTATTCTCTGCATATCTATTATTATTGCTGTCGACATTTTTATCTACCACCTTTCAAAATAAAGAGATACACAAATGTAAATAGAATAAGATGTGTGCATAGTGTGGCTGCTCATAATTTTGACTTAGATTTCATCTTTTTGTGATGAAAGGAATTTCAAGACCTGAAGGTAGTATACTCTCCTCGCAAGCTTCGCGAAAAAAGTCCTATTTTGGCTTAGCGAGTAAGAAAGTCCCTATCTCAGACATTAAAAAAAATTAAATTTTGTCTCTAAATCGAATACTTCTCAATGAAAGTATATGTTGATATATAATAATAAGATAGCGAAATAATATCGCTAGCATAACCAGCCCAGCGTGAAACGGAGACCGATTTAAAACTCTACAACGGTTTTCAATTTAAACTTCAGTAAAAACGCGGAATGCACGAGATAGGACTTTCTTTCTTTCTTATCAATTGAATATTGATTGCACTTCTTTTTAGTGAAATAATAGACTTCACTTATTTAATATGTCAATGTTCACTTATTCGTAGTCAATATTCATATATTATGCAGTAAACGACTTTTTACTGTCCAACTAAGTGAGTATTGACATGTAATAAGTGAAATTTCACTTATTCAAATTTAGAGAGTAGGTCTTTCTTACACGTAAAACTGAGATAGGACTATTTTTCCCGTGAAGTCAAGAAACAACTTTTTTTTCACGTGAAACCGATATACGACTTTCTCTCTCTCCGAGACGACGAATTGTTATAACACTATATAGCTTCTATTATTTTACTGATATTTTTCAAAGAATGTAAAACCAAAAATATTCATTCAAAAAATGGTTTTACTGTACATTGAACGTCATTTAAAATACAAACAATAGCATATAAACGTAACACCGTGTGTACTTTTTACTCCATGTAAATAAGTAGTATGTTCGACAAAAAAAAACAGTTCCCGGCGAATTTCCATATAATTGAATATTCATTTTTTTAAACGCTCGCTGTAATGAAATTATTATTTCAATCGCGCCTGTACTTTACAACCCAAATTTCGTTAATTAACGGGTCCACGTATACACCCGGCAAACATCCCCCTTCCCTCCTTTCACCGAAAAAAGGCCTATACACCACACAACTCCGAAAACAGAAAAAAAAACGTGATCGCGCAGAATTTATCCTCGCAGCCATATCGACCCACTTCAATAATACATTGACAATCCTCTCTCTCTCTCTCTCTCTCTCTCTATCTCTCTCTCCTTCTTAACCGAGAAGGAATTATTCCCAGTCGCTCGAACGGATTTCCGATACACGCCTGCGCACGCATTTCCATAATCCCACCCCACCTCCGTCTCAATACCGAAAATTACATAATCCCCCCTCCACCAACATACAAAGGACCAACGTGTAGCGAGCGAGGCGTGTAAATCGCGCGGACGAACGGTGTAACGAGGTGACGCGGATTCCGAAATATCACATGGGCATGCGCGCGTGAGTCTGGATATAGGTGTATAATGTATATGAACAATTCTACGAGAAGTTGCACACTTCTCGGCCCAATAATTTTTGTCCGCGCAATGGTTATCTATAGGCACAATGTAATCAAAATTATTGATAAAATAACGTAAAATATTAAAACTTTTACGTAGGTATATTTTTTACTTTAATCAAGCGGGTGTAAATGCCGCCAAATGACGAAAAAAACGAATTTTTTTTAAAAATTGTGTTCCTTGAGTCTTACTAACGTTACTCTTATAATAATTTAATAAACGTAGATTTTATTTTCAATTTCATATTTAATCTTTTTTATATAATATAAGAATATCATCTGACAGATATAACAAACTTTAAAGTTAATTCTATATGTATTATATTAGTTCGTTGCATCACTTATTTAAAACCTTTCTCGTCACTCAATTTATATTTTGGTCAGAATATTATTGGATTATGAATGCTTTATGCTTTCAGAATTAAGTGTAAAAGCACTATTTAAAGAAAACCCGAAGAAAATTCACACTTATTTTTTTATGTCAAGGAGCGCGGGAGCGCTCCGAAGGCAAGTATAGAAGAGCCTTAGGAATGACCGTGCGATGATATACATTGAAATACGTGTTAATTATTATACTACTGAAATAATTAAAAAGTCTTTTGTATGAAACTATTTGCGCAGATTAAACCTATAGGACGTATTCCGTAAGTTACCCGAGCTGCTTGAAAAATTTGTATAGTTCGAAATAAAGACTATTTTATTCGTTTAAGCAATTTACAATAATTACCCTCAATTTTGCTATCGTATATATGACACTCGACGCACTTTGATTCTGCTTCAAATTTCTAATCTAATCTGGCGCTGGCCTCTTACACTTTTGGAAATTGATTAAATATAATTAGACAGCGTCATCTGTACCTAATGCATAAATACGAATAGACGCATTTGTACATTCAAGGAAATATTTTATTATTTTTAAATATTAACACACAAAGCGTAATAATACATGTCAAAAAAATATTATTAGATTCATATTTATATTTATATTTCTAATATTATTTAAAAAACATTTTCATCATTGAAATAATAATTCTATTCTCTGATTTCTAACTCCCGCCAAAAATTCGAGGTTTTCAAGACATTTGAGAAAATTGAAATGGCATCGAGACATGGCATCGACCATATCGGAATCTATTTTTAATATAGAGGAAATAGAGGAATATATAAATCAAATGTATATATAAGAGTCAGATGAAGTATTATACAGAAACGTTTATTCTGTGGTAAAAAGCATTTTTTGTTAATGACAGTTGTCTATTAAAAATTGATAAACGCAGTATCAATTTTTTTAAGTATAAAAAATATCGGAAAAAATCATCACAACATAAATTCCCATTGATGCCCCCCCCCCCTTTATCCGCAACTGAACTGAAATTTAAGTCTCCTCAACCAGTCTAACAGCGCACACTACATACAACGCTGACGGGCCACACTTAAACCTTATAAATTACCACTTACCTCACCTCGTCATACCCTCATCACCTCCTCTTCTCCGCCCACCCCATCGATACATTTGTCAGTATCGACGACGCCACGCGTCGAGTAATGGACCGATAAAGCGCTCTCTTTTACACTTCCTCGCGCGCTTTACCGTCCGGCGGCGCGACTTATCGCTCGGCGTGAACTTGTGCGTGTACGCTCTCTTTGTTTCGGAACCCTTTCGTATGCGGGATAATCGCGTCAGCTCCCCTGCGCGCATGGGAGAACAGTAGATAAGGCGAGCGCACGTGGATATATATTCAGGGGGTTCGCGGCGACGTTTCGAAATTGTAAAAGACGAGGAGGGTGCCGAGAGCTTTCGCGGAAGGTACGTGGAGAATTAATAGAGGTGATTTTTTGCGATTAATATGTGTTTAAAGGGTTGAATATTTATGCAGCGTTGAGCGAACGCGATATTTGTGCTGTTTTTAATATACTCATGGGGGTATATTAAGAAAAACTAGATGAATTCGCGCGGTTAAGTGCAGGCTCATGTAAACTCCTCAGTAAAAAATAACAGGGCAATTTTTTCAGCCAATGCGCTACGCGTATAAAAAATTCCGTATTTCATATTCGTAAATTATGTTCCATGTATTTTTATAAAAAATATTTATACGACATTTTGTATGTATTCCAAAGCCTCTTGTAGATGAGATATTTTTGCTACAAAGTGATTCTAGCAACACAAGCGGGAATAAACCATAGAGCTACACTATTACCATGTATTCATACCCACGTACAGCATACATATATGAGCTGTATGCGCGAATCACTTAGGAAATGCCTGCGCAAGCTAAACCGTTAAATGTTTTGTATTTTCCATGAGAAAATTGGTATGGAAACCAAAATAATATGCTCGTAACTGCTACTTTAGAGAGGCGCATATGAAAATATACGTCATTAAAATTCAGTAAGACCCAATATGCCTTTTTAATACTAAATTCAAAATAGCTTTAAGTAAAAAGGGATTAATATGGAAGATATTGTTTCTAAGCGTAATCTAAGTATATAAATATCATTTTAGGAAATCTGCCATTATTTATATTATGTTAAATTTGTAACCTTAGTCTTCTTATCTATAAAAGTAATAGTGACATAATATCGAATTGAAACAAGTATTGTTGAGCATATTTCTCGACGCTTTATTTGTCAACTTATACCGCTAGTTTCGTGTTCCGCTTATATTTCATTTATTTAAACATTAAACGGGCTGAAGAACTCTTTTATCATGATATGGACAAAAGTTTAAGCAAAAAATAATCAGCCCGCACCAACCGCGCTTTTTCATTTCTATGTGAAGTAAATAGTTAAACAAGTAAAGTTCTTTGCATGTAAGGAAGTAACATATATATACACACAGTATATCTATATATGAATATTTAAATCAATATTGAAGGTCAGAATAATTTAAGCAAAAATAACAATTTAAACAAAACATAACAATATTTTTTTTTCATATCGCTTATAGAATAGAAACAATTATGAAAAATAAGCGATATCTATGATAGTACATGCTATTCTTGTACTTTTATCTGTTCATTTCATACGTGCGGAGAGGCTAACAGTGTAATCAGAAAATTATACATTAACGATAAAACAAGCAACAAACAAGCAAAGGATTCATAAAATTATCGGTTCTGTTATATTTACTGACGGGATATCTTTGTCCTTTAGACATTTAGAAGTAATTAAAATCGTTTTACCTTTTAGCAAAAAAGTCATAGATACTTTAACTAAAACTTTTAAAAGTAAGAAGCCCCTTGAATAAAAAAATAATATGTATATAATTATAACTTATCATAGTTAAACTATTTTATTTTATATTAACAATGTTAACATCTACACTTATCTAATTACTATGATTTCAGTAATATTCAATGATGAAAGCTAATGTAAGAAATCTTCATTTTTAGGACTGATTATGCTATTTATTTGTACGATAGAAATATAGTACATTAATTCAGAGTATATGGTAATTAAAAGTATAAGAGTTCCATAATACCTCGCTGCTATGTTTGTATTGTCTTGATATCTGACTATTTAAATCATATCTCGTTATATATGTATACCGTATAATTTGTGTACATAAACCTGTCATAAAAATAGTGCCGAAGAGATATTTTATTTTAAAATTTATAAATCGACCAAATACTTCCTTATGCTGTATGTATATCTTTGCGATTTTTACTTAAAATAAGTTCAGTATTAGTTTCCAAACTAGTTTGTCAACTTCCTTTTTCGCTCGTTAGTTATTCAATATAGCCTAGTTTCTTAACTTGTCTTGATTTCATAGTTTACCCTAGAGTAATATCACGTGCTATAAGTTTTCAAGTAGTTTCGGATAATAGGAACTGCCTGTGAGCTTGTTTTGTCTTCGTTTACTACAAACAAGAAACAAAAACAAATCTATCTTCTGGAACTTTTCTTCCTCCAAAAGGAATCAACTTATTTAGCTATTATTACAATGTTTCGAGCTTCTATTCCATCTTTGCTTTATTTTGACATCAAAAAGAAATTATAAGAAAAAGATCAATTTACTTTTTAAAAATAACTTCATTCAATATAGATACATATAATAAAAAACAAACATTGAATGTCAATGATAATAATACTTCTTTTGCAAACAAAGATATTTTTGTAAAAATATTTTTCTAAAAATTCTTTCTAATTCCAAATTTTCTCTCAAAGTGGAATTACATAGAATATATATACCATTTCCGCGAAAAAAATCTTGGGGACAGTTTTGGTGCGACCTCATATTTTTCTCATATTACTTTTTTAAAACTACTTACCAGCGAAAAAATATAAAAAAAAAGAGCGTAACATTCAAGTTTTTCCAACGTCACGCCGCGGTAGCTTCACATGATCAGATAAACGAGAATCTTCAAAAAGTAGGTCGGAAAATAAAACTTCAAGATACTACTAAACAAAGCACGTGCGATCCATATCTCACCGAAAACAACACGAGAATCTGAATGACCACGCCAATTTTCATTGCGATCTCTTTGAAATGATCTGAATCTCCACGAAATTTGTAAATTAACGTAAAAACATAATTTGGACTTATTTTTAAATGGTTACTATAACACGTCACTAAATTGTCCAGTAGTTCAAATGAGATACAGTGCTTGAAGAATTTGCGCTTGTCCCGTAGCCTGTATTTGGCGAATCATATCTTTTGATATCATTGACACTTCTGCCGTGCTAAGGAATAAGCACGATAAGTCGCATTTTTGGTCAAAAATGAGATTTTGGTACCATTGGAATCAAGGGAGGAGCTCTATTATTTAACTAAGTGAAAAACTACTAGTAATAATAATGGCGACGTTATAACGAATAAAATTATATTATTTTATTATTTAGTTTTTTCAAAGTAAATAGTAAATTGTCAATTTTTCCAATTAGAGTAAAATGTACTTACGTAGTTTTTTCCTTAGCACGGCAGACTTAAGGAGGTCGTAGACTTAAAAATGGTCAAAAAAATAATTTTTTTTTTATTTGATTTTTCAATTATATATATTATTTCAAACCTAAATAAAGTTTGGATCATAAATAAAAAACCACTGCCAATTATTGGCACTAGGCTTCCTCAAACTTAATTTACTGATTCGTTTAATTAATTTTCAATGACAAAATTTAAAATTATTGCCTAAGTTTTTGACACAATTCTAATTATATTCATTTCTGAATATTATAAAGTATTAATATTAGAAATTATTAAATTAATAGGAATAATTGAATATATGAAAAATTAATAAAATAATTATAATATTAATTTCTAAAAATTTTTAAAATTACTAAATAACCTTTACTTCAAATCATATTTTCTTGATAAAATTTAACAACTCTGTACAATTTCAGAACAATTCATTGCTTGTTACGCGTGTTGTCGAAGACAACAAAAAATTTACTTTTTTTCTAAAATAATTTTTGTCTCGAAAACAAGTGAAGATAATCTCTTGACATTTTAGCTAAATGGTGTACTAGATAAGTGTAATAAGTGGATCAAATTTGATGTTAATAAATAAAATATTTTTTTAGAAATAAATTATAAAAGTATAAACCATAAATTCTCGCCAACATGGCGTCGGACGTGAAACAACCTCCAGATAAGGCAGATCGTAGATATTACAAGTTTCACCCTAAAAAATTAGTTTCAACAGTAATTTGT